>JABCKT010000019.1:0-155992 GCA_018858115.1 Tephrocybe rancida
ATATTGGTTTTCGTGTTCTAGCTCAAGTTCTACAGTACGCTTTCCTAAGTCCTTTACTTTCTCACTTTCTTATTCTAGTCATAGTATCATTTTTCGTCGACCCGCCCTCCTCTCCCTACATAGAAAATAGTTTACATTCCCTTGCTACAATACTTCTGTACTTGTATCCGTAGTTACGCTCTCTCCGCTTCGGCTAAAATCCATCATGGGGGCCTGAAAATGGCCCCGCATTGCGCTAAAAACCTGTCCCCTCTCACGTCACAAATGTAGAGGTCGGAGGTTGATCAAATCGGAGTCGGAAATCTCTGGCCTTCAACTCGACTCTGAAAACCTCAAGGAAGCCTGCTAAGTTAAAATTATCAAGTTTTTGAAGCCTCATTTTGATAGGCATCGCCACACATCGTTCAAAATGGCCAACCCCTTTGCCATGGTTGCAGAGAATTTAAGGAAGATAGGCGCAATTCCTGTTGCCGAATACCTAGCTTCCAGACAGCCTGTCACTGCCCAGGACGGCCAATCTACGCCTGAAACCGATATAGATAAGGAGGTGGAACCTGATATGGAGACAAAAGAAAATGGATCAAGTGTGGAGGTCGCACAAGACGAGCATGTGGTTGAGATCGAGCGCGCATGTCAGGAAAGGGGATGTGCATCGCCAGACTGGATGTCCTATCGTCCCTTGGAATCAGAAAACGGTGTTCGTGAGCTCCGCGTTTTCCTCCTTGTTTAGTGATTTGTGTTCAAAGCAACACTCAGTATGGGGCGCGGCCCTTCGTGTTCACCTCGCTGTTCCACATTTTTACGCGACGGAACAGATCCATGCGAATGAGGACAAGGCCAAGTCCGCCTGCGCTCAGCTTGCAATATCAGAAGGCATATTAGAGGCAATCAAGACCATAGCACCCTCGTCGGAAAATCTAACCCGGAAATCATCTTCCATGTCATTACGCGAATGGTTCGCCCAGCTTCCCCGCCCGCTACCGCCATTCTTCGACGACAAGGTACTCGAAGATATACATGGCGCTGCCACTTTAGATTTGTGGGCTACGCGGGCGCGCGGTGCCCGTTTTAAGATGCACTACTACTTCCCGACGTGTGGTCAAGAACCTCAACGCTGTAAGTACTTAAAAATATGCCGTTGTACATCTAATATTTCCTCACACCGACCAGTGTTCGGCTGTGTGCTTCGCATCCATCGCCCAAAGAAGTGCTGCAGTTATCTTGTTGAGCCCGTCTTTTCTAAGCGACTCGACGCAAAAACCGCGGTCTGCCTCTTGGCTATCTCCCTGGGCGTGGAGGAGTATTATCTTTCAGCTGCAAATGAGATTGCCAACGTCATCACACCAGAGTTGCGCACTTTTGTGGATGAGCAGATACTTCCTCTTCTCAAGGAGTCACATACTTTTGTGTATCCTATGGACCGAAACGGTCTGGGTCTACCTCAAATCATCTCCTGAATGGCCGCTGACAACCTTGACCTTAGCCTATGCCTGTACTTTGACTGTGGGCGTACATACTCAAGAGGTGGATTACACAGTCGAACCGGAATTTGCTTCAAAGGCCGACGCGAAGGTCGCAGTTCTCCTGATCGCAGTGAAAAACGGGCTTATGGAATTCATGAGTCACGGCCGCCCTTCCAAGGAGTTCCAAGCGCAATGGGAGACAATTGAGACGCAGGTAGACCACATGCCTGTTGCAGTGACGAAGCCACTTAAACGGAAGCGGGATGCTAGCCCTGGGCCTGGGCCGAAAGCAACCATAGCACCAAAGCAGGAGTCGAAGAGATCGAAGAAGAGGAGGAAGCAGGCTAACGCAGCGGCACAGAAGCAGAGCGATGCTGCTACACTCTTCATTAACCAATCCATCTCTGGGCCGTCATCGGGATCGCCCTCGTCAAATGGCTTACCCAGTGAGAAAGCTCTCGGAAAGCTGCCTGCGAACCCGATGCCGATACAGTACACCGCCCCTTTCAGATCTCCCATGTACGCGCAAGAGATACTGTCACCTCCGCCAATCCCCGGGCACGTTGAGCATCATGCTGCGTGGACTCCTCCCGTGCCTCAAGCTTGGGGCATTGCGAACTCGAACATACCACCACTCCCGCTGCCGCATCAGCAGCCTTACCCTCATCTGGACCCTCACGAGGCTCACCTATATCCTCCTCCGCCTTCCCCCTGGCAGAACTTCCACGGGCACAATGCGGGATTTGTAGATCCTTCATTTCAAGGAATGCGCCATGAGTTCGGTGATAATCATTCTTATATTGCACGTCGCTGATTTGAGTGTCGCTACACTGTGACGATGCCTACTACCAGCCGCGGCCGCGCGACGGTCTCGTCAAGGCCTCGTACGTGATGCTAACGAGATATGGAGACGAAAATGAACTTGGTAGGTAGGTAGGCAGGTAGACTACCGCGCGTTCCGCCAACGAACACGAAGTATTGCATGTAATTACATATCATTCGTAGTACTGGATGATCACTTTGTCGTTTGTACAGGATGAAAGAACACCACTCCAAGGATTCATGTATAGATGGTCCAGGCGCTCAGATATATCAACGGATCCACCCCCGTTTTTGGAGAAGAAATGCATACCATCATTGGCTATCACTCCAGGTCCATTATAGGTAGTGATGGGGCAAGAGTTTAAATGAGGAAGAACGTTCCAACCAGGTTGACTCCACTCTTCCATTAATTCCATTGAAATTTGGCCACCCTCGGGTCGCGAGAAGTAATATTTGTAGATTTGAGTGTATGGAGCTGATGCCGTTTTGCCTGCTGGCAAGGAAATAATTACCCAGATTCGATACAAGTCTTCGTGGAGTGGTGAATGGTGGCAAGACAAGGTGAAGCCGAGAGGAGGAACCGGAGCAGTTTGTATGGTTTCCCTTCTCACTGGAGTATAATCTTCGATTACAAGTCTAGCAGCCCTTATTTCTCCCGGAGGCGGAACGAGAGCATGTAAATACCACAATCGCAGTAGAGCAGCAGGGTATGCATAGTGAAGTATGGCGAGATGTTCGGACACAAGGTCCAGTTCAAAGTTGGGCTAAATGGAAAGCACAACATAATATTAGTCGGATTATGTGACGTATATCTGGTGAGATACTCGCAGGAATTTCTACGATTGAGCGAGAACCCGTAGATATCTTAAAGATCACAAGGACATGGGATCCAAAGTCGTCTTTTTCCGCAACTACAAAGTCACCATTTATCCGTAAGCGTCGCACCTCCCCAGCTAGGATACTCGGGGTGGGCGGGAGTTCTTTGCTTTGAAGTATGGTTATAGACTTGGTGGCGAATTCCAGTCGAATCACCCTCACAATGCTAAAAAAAAGTTACCGTCATCATATGCCAACATTGACATTTGAGAAAACGGCTTACTTTTGTTCAAAAGAAGTGCCTACGTCGTATTTACTAATCCAGAAGGCGATGGTGACAGCATGGCCGTCCTCGATCAATTCTGCAGTCAAAGCGGGCACAGTATGGAACATCCATTGTGGTTCAGGTTCGAATCGCCAAATGATTTCGTTTTTCGAAATGTTTCTGCACTCAAAATTGTCACGGCCAAGCAGGAGGTACTCCCCTCTAGGAAGGATAAGTGACGCCGGCTTTTCTCGACGATTGGGACCAAATATATTGGAGGGTCGGACAGGGTAGTCGTGATTTAATATTATTTGGCGTAAGATCTTAGGTTTGCAAACGTCAGAGTTCCAGGTCGAAGGGCCTTGAGCAACCCGTTTGGCCAGATTAACGAGTTCGTTACTGGTAAGGTCCGCGAGTCGTTCATTCGGAGCTAGATCAATAAAATTTCTGTGATAGAGGTCGGTGACGAGGCTCAGCCAGATCTCTTTCGTTTGTGTGAGGGAGTGCATGTGGCGATTGGTCTAGGAGACATGTGAGCATTAGCAAACTGGGAGGCGGCTGATCAACTAACTTAGAGAATACCTGACTAGCAATAACGACAGCAGGGATACTAGACATTGCGAGAATCGTTACGAGCAGATCATCGATGAGTAGCAAAGAATTGAGTCTCGAGATTGGAAGCATATCCATGACCATTGTGGGCGACTGATAAGCCCTGCTCTTTTGAATCCGGCTCGGACGTTGTTCAAACGAGCAGTGGTGAGGTGCAGAATTGGGTGAGACTTCCAAGAGGCATGGGTGTCAAAGTCAGAAACATCATGACATTGTCGTTGGATGGCAATCACTTGTTGACCCATCAACGTTGACATTTTACAATGACGCGCGTTGTTTCTGAAGCCTGAGCATTGAAAGCCGGGCAGTTCGTAGTAAGTGGCCCTCAGACCTTCTTCAAGTGAAGTGTTGTCTGGTTTTTGAATATCAGTTACGAGGGGATTTGCCCTGAGGTTTGCATTTCACAGATTGACACCCTCATAGCAAATAGGTTACGAATCATGCTGTCGCTGATGTTATAAGTTACTGTATACATATGTGCTGTATATGCACTAATGACAATGCACCATGAGGTGGCGAGAGCGGGAGGAGGCGGAGCTGGAATCTGAAATTTCTTCTACTAGTACTATGACCACTGGCACGAGCAACGGAAAGCCTACTGGTATGCCCAGAAACCCGATCGTAGACCGATCGCTAGCCCAATCCTATGCAGGCGAGTTCTCTTTTCAAAGGTCTGAAAAAACCCGACCAATTCGACATTTCAGCCCTTCCAGCGCGCACCCGCCTCTACTATTCACTCGGTGTCTGTGCCATTGCACTGGCCGGCATTGTGATTTCTGACCAGCTTGAGGAGAAGCTTCCTGCGAAATCGGCGGAGAAACCCCAATAACCTCGGAACCAATGATGAAGTTCTGATATATAGGATATAGAAATGTATGTGACGTTCGAAATTTTACAGATGTGGTGCATACTGATGCTTGTCATGTTTGTCGTGTGTGAATAGTGATGTTACAGTGTACCTCTGCGCTATTAAGATAGGATGAAAGGAAATCGAGGAAGGAGGGAAAAGTTATGGGTATGGCGATCGCGGGTCGGTACTCGGCCGTCGCACAAGTGGCTCGAGTGGATGCCTGTCATACTCTGGCGCGTACATCGGCTGTGGCGACGGCAATCGACTTGTCGGGAGCGGATGCGGATTCGGCAATAGCTCCTGCCCCACTCCCCCACGCGACCTCCCAGCTCCAGCACCAATTCCTGCCCCATTCGCTGTGAGGTTCTCCGTACTTCCTGTCGTGTGATAGCGGTCTTCGCTCGGGATGGGTATCTTGTACTCCCAGCTACGTTTCTCCCAGTCCGGCACCATATCCTCCCTCTCCTGACCGTACTTGCGTCTACAAACGAGCCCGCGTAGGAAGCCCCACCACGCGTCGAAGAACACAATCGTCAGCGTTGCGACGGCGATAAAGGTGATGCAAATAACGACGAGCCCGATAATCTTCCACTGCTTCGAGTCGCTATGCGGTATAGCGTTAGTTTCGGCTGTTGCACCTGGCGGCGAGAAGGCGGTCGCGGTTGGTTCTGCCGAAGATGACGACGCCGTGGGTGGCACATTCGTGGGCGTGGGCGTGTGTGACTGCTGCTTTGTACTGTGTGTAGCCGGTGCAGAGGTTGTATTTGCCATCGACGTTGTGGATTGAGAAAGTGACCCAGTTCGCGTCATAAAAGGGTCGTCGAAGAGCCCGCCATAACTCAAAGAGGTCGGCTCAGGGCCAGGAAGTGTCTCGTAGCCGTAGCCGTTCGGCGGGGTTGAGCCATAGATGATATCTTCGTCGATGATGTCGAAGAGCTCAGGAGATGCGGGCTCACGGGCGACGTTAAGAGGATGGGAATGAGCGTGGACGACAAGGAAGACTTTGAGGAGAAGGAACCCAAGATGATAGCGCGACATGGCAGTGAGGTTCAAAAGGTCGATTGTCAGTTCTTCAAGTAGGTTAACTTCTATCGCGATCACGTGGGCAGTGCGCCACTATTTTAGGTACACGACACTATTTAGCTACTTTCTACGATCGAAGATAACAGTGACCAGTCTGCACTTTGGCAACACATCTCTCTGAACGGCCCGCCCGCGGTGCTCATCAATTCCTTCGGTGTCCCAAACTCGACGATCTCTCCTGTGTCAAGCATAAGGACCCTGTCATAATCCATGATAGTCTTCAGTCGATGGGCGATAGTAATGACAATCGCGTCTGTAAATTCTTCTCTGATGGTTTTCTGGATCTGCGTCGTATACATTAGCGTTGCAGAAAGAAGAACGTTTTGTGCCTGTACCATATCGTCAAGGTTGGAGTCGATCTGAGATGTGGCCTCGTCCAGGATGATGATATTTGTCTTCCTCAGGATCGCCCGGGCGATAGACAGAAGCTGCTTCTCCCCTGCACTCAGCGAGGTTGGTGTGATCGATATGTCTAGTAAGGTTGCTTGCTTCGCGGAGAGTGTGTGGTTGAGGGAAGTCGATAAATGGCATCGCTCAAGGACATCAAGACATTCGTTTTCTGTGTGTTCATCTAGAGGGTCGAGATTGCTCTTAATGGTGCCAGAGAAAAGCGCTACATCTTGAGAGATTATTGTCTGCATAACATGATCATGATCAGGGATATGGTGTGATAGACTAGCATATTTTACTTACGACACGAGTCCTCAAGTCTTCGAGACCCAGCGTGGTGATGTCGATACCATCGATGCTGACGAGAGATTTGATTATGGAGGTGTAAAGGATGAACACCAAGGCTCACTAAATGTTCCCCCCTGCTGGTTCGATCATTCGAAGGAGTGACAATGCTAAGGTTGATTTGCCTATAGGACTATCTCAATGGCTTTTCATCGCAGAATTATCGATAGCCTACCTGATCCAGTTCGACCGACCTGGATTCAATTGTCAGTTGTGTTTCTGAGATATCGAAAAGGGATCATACGTACGACACCAATCTTCTCGGCTGGCTTGACAGTAAATGAAACATTTTTGAGCACCGGAGGCAGATGGGGTGCATATCGCACTACCAAATTCTCGACTATGAGGTTTCCCGAGCTGGACGGCCAGTACGCAGGAGGTCGAGATTTTTCTATAATCGCCGGAGCTTCTTGTGGGACGTCAAGATACTCGACAACGCGCTCCACACTGTTGAAATCCAGCTCGAGTTGAGCCATTACCCTAGCAGAGGTGAGTTTTATGAGAACGAATTTGCTAGTCAAGCGACTCTAAAGCGTACTTGACAAGTTGACGGCTGGCCTCAGCAAAGATTCCGGCTTGTACGATGACTATAGCTGTCGAACCGTTTGTAACGTCCGACCAGAGAGCGAACATTGTTGCAGTGAATACAACAACAGACCCTAGGCCTGTAGCACAAATTCAGCATCGCTTGAAAAGAACGGGTATGGCACATACAGTCGTATCTCCACCGAAGCCACCCGTTCACAAGCCACTGCATAGCATAAGCGATGTATCTATCAACCAGGGCTCAAAGCTTACATAGACATGATCGTAAGACTGAAACTTGTCGACCTACAGATCGGCTCAGTATCTCATACATGTTATACTTACTGCCACCCACACACACCTTCGCATAAAATTGATTTTGATATCGCGGCTCCATTCCAAATGCACGAATGTGAGAGATGCCCCGTAGCAACTCGTCATACGCCGCAAAAGTTGGGGATAGGGAGATGGACTCCAACCGCCTTAAGTCTCGCGATGCTTGGATGTACGGTGGTGCAAGGCGAATGTACAGCCACGCAATGAACAGGGCGAACGGTGCAAAAGATGGTACAACAACCAGGATCACAATGAACGATGCCAGGAAGTTCAGAATCCCAGAGATACACGCTCTGGCCGAATTCATGAGTTGTCCGTCTATGGTATTGATATCCGTTGTGAACCGATTGAGAATCCGTCCAATGGGCGTGACGTCGAAGAAACGCGCAGGAGCACGAGTAAGTCGCTTGAGAAGTGCGATGAACAGTGACCGCGACGCTTGCAAGCTGGCATAGTAACCCAGGCCGATATAAACCAAGACAGAGATTGCGCCAGTCAGGGAGATGTAAAAGTAGATCATCAACCAAGGCGTCACGTTGACATCGGGTGCTGGGAAATTTGACCAAGGATACTTCATCGTCAAAGCAGAAGGACTTTCCACCTCGTAAGCTTCACCCCACTGAGCGAGGAAAACCTGCAAATATGAATTCCGTCAGTCCTGGTGGTGAAGGAATTTCGTATCATGACTCACTTGATTTCCTATGTTGACGAACCGGATGAGGAGCATGAGGAAGACAGTGAGGACCCAAGGAAGAATACCGGCAGCGTATATGTAGGCCAAATATGTTTTTAGAGGGACACGACCTTCAGCTTTCCCTTCAACCTCGACGAGTTTTCCGCTGATCGGCCACTTCGTGGATTCATCTGCTATGATATCTGTGGTTTCGTCTTCGATCACTTCTTTCACGTCCGTCGGCGCATCCTCCTTTTCGATTACGGCATCGAGTAAATCTTGATCTTTTAGATCTTGGATGGTACCCTGCCTCAATATCTTGCCTTGTGAAAGCTCCACGAGATAGGAGGCGACGGGGAGACAGAGGCTGATGTGGTGAGTAACGAGTATGATAGTTCGGCCACGAGCTAAGGGTCCGTTTAGGCATTTAGTTAGTAAATGATGGGCAGTATGCATGTCCACAGCAGCTAGCCTATAGTAAACATTGGTAAGTCATTTACAAGACGATACAAGCTCAGGCTCACGGGTCATCGAGAAGAATACACTGGACAGAAACCTAGTCAGTTACTAGTGTAAGACTCGTCGGGATCAACAAACCTCAGCCGCAGAGTACATCGCACGGGCAAGGGCAACCCGTGCTCTCTGCCCTCCAGACAAGGTGATACCCTTTTCTCCGATTTCTAGAGGTAAAGTAATAGGTCTGAGCCACCTTTCGACTGAATGAAAAGGGAGAAAGGGTTACCCGTTTGGTCGCCAGCGTCCAGAACTTTTAAGTCCCTGAGAAGCGCACACGCGTCAAGAACAGCCTGATAACGGGCCTCATCAAAGCCATATGCAGCACCAAAGATAATGTTATCCCGGATTGTTGCATGTTCAAGCCCTATTCACGTTCAACGAAAGTCAACGCCAACAGGTTTCATGTACATACACGGGTTTTGTCCGCAATATGCCACCCTATGATTCACTTTGTTCAGGACGACACTTCCCGCGGTGCAATGCATTTCTAGCAACCGGTCAGCTTGTGGAATACATTCATACCTGCATGCTTACCTCCTAGCATTGAAGCCAATAAGGCAGTTTTGCCAGATCCCGTGGAGCCACTGACGAGCGACAGCTTTCCCTTCGGAAACGTGAGGTTTAGAGGCCCGAGCTCGAAACGACTGAGAGTTGGAATGGCTTTTGGGGTTGTTGGCCATTCAAAGGTTGCACATAAGAAGCCAATTTCGACGTTGGGTGTATCCGATTTAGACGACAATGCCGAGGCCCACTCAGGAACTTCGCTTTCTTCGAAGAACCCTTCGATACGTTGCATTGAAACGTACGCTAAAAAAGAGGAACTTAAAAACTTCTATCTGCGTTGACTCTACAAAATTCAACATACCATGTAACATGGCAAATATTTGTTCAGGAAGGGCTGTCATTGGTTCTTGAAGTTGCGAGAACAGTGCAATCGATGTGAATGCCTTTGAGACGGTCAAACGCTGGCCTGCGATGAAAGTATAGCAGAAAAAGGACACGAGAGCTGTCGCAGAAGGCATCCAAGTCCTATGTACGAAGTCAGTAAGGAGTTCATTGGATTGAGCAGGAATTGAATGGACCATATGAACGAGGTCAGAGTATCGACAGCATTTTGCTTTACGCGCCACTGCAGTTCTTCCTCTCGGGAATTTTCTGCTTTTCTTGACCAATGGTACTCTTAAAATATCAAGGATTAAAGCCTCCGTCGCTCATGCGATATCGCTTACAGCTCACCCCAACCATAGAACTTGAGGAATCGAATGTTCTGAAGCAATTCATTGACAACATTCATCCTGAGGTCCCGTGCTTTCCATGACGACCTAGTCACCTAATTCCAATCAACACCGTCCGATTAGCGTCAAATATGCGCAACAAAGATCCAAATCGCACTGATATGTTGTAAGTTGCAAGAGGGTAATTGAGGGCATAAGAGATGATGATAACGGCCACGCCAGAGAGGGCGCTCCAGCCAAGAACTCTGGTAAACGCTTAGAGCTGCTTGCTTCAGCGTCTGTGCAATCGGGACTCACTGGTACAAAAACACCAGAGCAATCGTCAGGCGAACTGGGGAGAGAAATACTCCAGAGAAATTCCAGAACCTCTGTGCGACTGTGTATGTGTCGCCTCTATATTAGAAAAGAAGTTTGTTAAGAAAGCAGACTAAGATTGTTTCTAAGTGACTGACTGCATAAGATTCACGATTTTTCCGAGGTCAGCACTCTTATGGTCGTCCCCGTCCGGGTTGATTTCGCCGCTGACGTCCTGGCGTTTCAACGACTTGTAGTGTATTGAGCAGAATAGTTGGCCACGAGTGCGCTCGTAGCATCGACGGGTATGCCATAGTTGAAGGATGTCGACCTGGGCCTGAGAGAGGTGTGCCAAAAAGGTCATGAGAGTCCAAAAGTAAGCGGTGCGCTTTGCATCACGATCGTCGGTTGAAAGTGCTGCCAAAATTTCCTTCAACGCATACGAAGGCACGAAGCCTTGAGAATATGAGCATGTGACGGAGCGATTAATGGAATGCCCTACCAACACAAGCCTTCCAAAGTTCGAGGAGGATGTCGATAATCAAATCTAGAGAGTTCGATACGAGAAGGAAGCGAAGCAATGAGTGGGTGGGGTAGCTGTCAATGGGATGGTTAAATACAGAGTGTAACCGGAACAGGTGCATCCTTACCGAGATCTGTACTCCAAGCACTTGTTGAAGATATTCTTGTGTTGGAAATATGGGGACAATGACCAGACGTCGGGTTCATTGAGAGTCCTTTTCATCGCAAGATCAAAAAGAGGTTCCACGAATGAGAAGTTACACCAAGACCACAGCGTAGCGTCATCTTCAGGCATTGAATAGGCCACAGAGGGTATCTATTGGGGTGTTATCACCAGAAACACGAATTTAACGTTTAGAGAACACACGTCATCTGGTCCCGCGATGTTGGGGGCGACCCTAACGGCCTGCAACGGGAGTGTTCCTGCAATCCAGACAAAAAATCCTGGGATGAGCATGCCAGCTACGTTCGGTGGTGTTGTGCTGCCTGTGTAGTCGCTTCCCACAAAGTCGAGACCGAACTCCACGAGGTAGTAAAGGAAGTGACTTGCAGCGAAAGTGATCAAGAGGTATGGGGTAGTGGAAGGGGGCTTAATCGCCATCACGAGAAATGCGTATGTCTGTTGAGAGAGCTTTAACCAACATTCCAGATCTTTCAGAACAGGTAACTGACCCAGGTCAAGGATGCCAGCAATGCCTTGGAAGTATATACTGTGTCTCGCAAGACGACACCGTATACAGTACATCCGACCCAACCTGCCAATTCGACCAACGCGAGAACACTCAGGAGTCGAGTCCTTCCGACAAAACTTCTGACCTCGGGCGCATAATCTGGTTCCATGACCTCCTCACGCGTGAGGAAGTTGCGGAACGGAGAGCAAAATGTTTTCAGCGCTCTTCCGAATGGCTTTGGTAGTGGAGTAGCTCTCAGAATCTCAACTAAAATGGCTAGGAGAACGAAGCTGGTAGGTAGGGCTGTACCAAGGACCAGGTCGCGATAATGTAGAGACATCCATGGCTCCACCTTTATGGGCGATTCAGCAATTAAGAAAAGAAAGGGAAACCGTCCTACATGCTGTGTATCCGACGAGGCCATAGGCAACATGCGAGAAAACAATCAGGGGCCACTGGCAAATAAACTCATGGACTCGGTAATTCCTCGGGGTGCGAAGAATGAGCAGTTCATCATGACCAACCAGTGTTGACAGTGGAATTTCAATTTCAACCATCGACAACTTACCACGTAGGCTTCGATGTTCTCAAAGGGCTCATTCATTCTGCTCGAGGCTAGCTTTTTCGACTTTATCCTTCAAATTTGTCTTTCACATAGTATCACCTTTGCATTCAACTGCTATAATACAGTGATGAGGGCACGCAAGTTGCGGATCTCAATGTGTTCGATCAATCACAAGTAATTCTACGAATATACACGGAATGAAGGAGCAATGGGGACATATCGAATGTCCGACAGGCTGAGCGTGATTGATTCCAGGCGATCTGGTTGGAATGTACGGAATGAGCATCACATTCAACATAGCAGAGTCACAAGTGAATGACAAGTCAGGAAAACCCGGTATAAGATCTCATCACAAAAGAGCAATCGTATAATAGGGAACCAAGAAATCATCACGAAAAGTGAAAAAACAAAAGATCGAGACTCACAGGATATCGATGAGGCGGTTATTAAGGTAAAGGTGTAAGTGCGTGACAGTCACCGTCGTGTGGCAGTCGTCTGAGTGACACTGATATCACTTTCATTTGTCATTGACACACTCATCGGACGCCTTCAAGTCCTCTGACCCCCACTGCCTCCTACATCATCTTCTCCCATGTCGTCCAGAGAGCCACTATGGTTCTGCCACCAGGTGCGCATATATTCATACCCATGAAGTTACGACCTAGACACAACACCATATCTTCAAGTGCAATGCCGAAATGCGTCCTCTTATGGTGGGTTCAAGTTAACGCTCTGCCTTGTCTCCATCTCATCGAAATCAGATGCCTCATCCTGTCTGTGCTTCTTGTCGAAGTGACTTTGTCGAGAAAGTTGGTCCAATTCCGATGTTTGGCGTCAGTACGCTAAACCTCGTGTGTAGATGGAGGATCCTGCAGACGATCCACGAGAGTTTTCGCATGGGCATGAGGATATTGGCGCCGGAGATGTGCCACCTGGGATCGACACGTTCCTATGTACGTGCAATCATGATGTCCATACAGATCAAGCGGCTCACTTGCCCACAGTCAGTTTACAACAACTCCTAGATCGTGGAATAGCAGAAGGGGGACCCTCGGTACCACGCACTGCACCGAGAAATGAAAATCCGGTGCGTCATTTGAACTCTTGTAAATCGATGGAATTGACGATATGTCACCAGAGTAATTCATTCTCATTCCAAGTTCGCTCAGGATCTGGCACACGGCAGGCAACGGAGCCCCCAACCATGTCTGAGTGAGCGTATATGTGTCTCTGCAAACATGTTGCTCAGATATTTACCAGGTTCCTTCGGGGTCCTACTCATGCCCACGCCGGCGGTACTATCACTGGGCCACTAATGGCCCAGTATCTAATGGCGTTGCTTGGTCGGCCCGGCGAGGACTTCTTTGGCCGTGGCATGGGAGATGCTGCATCGCAGGGCAGGATGGGAGACTATGTCTTTAACCAAGAAGGTAAGATGATTGCCACCAAACTATCGACATTTTTCTCACCCATCGCATAGCGTTGGACCAGATCATTACACAACTGATGAATGAGTCCAACGCACATAGGCCAGTCCCAGCGACAGAAGACATAGTAGCGAAGTTGCCACGAGAAGTTTTGGAATCGCATTGTACGGCACACACGACTACGGTTGGTTATTCACGCTGACATCAATTCAGCACCAATGTTGGACAAAGATTGCGCCGTTTGTAAAGAACAATTTCAATTGGACACAGAGGATCCGGATGAACAGGTTATTATCACGTTGCCGTGCAAACATCCCTTCCACGAGCCTTGCATCCTTCCTTGGCTAAAATCTAGTGGCACATGCCCTGTATGCAGGTGATTTATATTTAACAACATCTTGTTTAGGATGACGAAAGCTTATATCGATTTAGGTATGCCCTCATACCGCAGCCGGACCAACATCCTCCGGCTCCAGATCCCACTCCAAGTCGTGCACCTTCGGAAAGCCAACCCAGAGAACAAACCCGACCCCCAAGGCAAGAAAGCAACAGCACCGACACTGTCGGGCTCTTACAGACTCTCTTTGGAGGGTTTGTTGGAAGCGGACGGAATCCTGCCACAAGCTCTTCTAGGCACACCCGTTCCAACTCTGACCCACCGTCGCGCTCGCGGAGTCAAGGAGATGGACATCTACCGGGCGGCTGGAACGACGATCTCGACTGATTACACCGACTGCTTATTGTACTCATATGCCCATTTGTAGACTTTGTTACAGGACTCGGAGAAGTGTGTTATGTATGTATAACAGTAATCAATTTGTCGTCGCAGTCGTGAATGGGGTCGTCGCGAACCCAACTCGCCGGTTCGCGGTGTCGAATACAGAATAGAATCGTTCGAGGAAAGCGAAGCCATTGACGAAATCGAAGCCTTCGCCAGAGGGTGTGCCAAGGTTTCCGACAATGAGATAGATATTGTTGGCCCTCCCTCCGATTGCCGTGTTGAGTGAACGAGGCCACAATTGGGCGTTAGCCGTGAATTCGAACGTCACCTAAACATACCTGACTTCAGATTACTGGGAATGTAAGTTACAATATTCGAGCTCACGCCGTTGATTGTGAAAAATAAGCTCTTTAGGTTGGCAAACTGTGCAGCCGTGATACGGAGTAACCCAGTGGTGTTGTCCAGGACAGCACCCGTAGCAGTGCGATAACGGGCAAAGGCGTCGGAAGCGAGGAGCAGTAACGTCGTTCCTTAGAGCAGGGTTAGTCTCCAGGTTTTGCCTATTACTAAGTTATGCATGAATCCACTCACCGGTATCGACTATTCCGGAGTTTGCTGTCAAGATGGTTGTCCCTGTGCTATACCGGATACTTTGGCTGATGCCCCAGAACTCGCTCGCAGGTTCAGTGTTTGTCAGGGGACTGATGATTACGGTAAGGCATGGCGAGGTTCCTGCTTGCGAAAGAGTGCACCTACGCAAAGGACAAAGGGCCTGAGAACTTGGCGGAATCCGTTCCACCTAAATCGTTCATGTTAAATGTACCAACGACGTGAATGTTGTGGAAACAGCCTACCCCATGTGATTTCTCCATTCAATATTTCGTCAGTTGTAGTAGGTTCAAACGAAATGCCGATCGAGTTGGAGCTGATTATGCCACGAGCGAAGGCATTGTCGGTAACCGTCGGAATAAGGGTGTTCGTTGCAGGTGAAAGGGTACCTGTCCTGGCGTCAAAGTTATCCCAGATAGTGGAATAAAATACGTACCCAAAGTAAGGTCCACAGGCCCAATGCTACGAAAGATCAATCGCATGATTATAAAGATCGCAAGAAAAACTTTAGACATTACCCAATGATACCATCCGTCCCTTCAAAGCCCGTTGACTGTGCGACGATCAAGAAATGTGCCATCGAGGACAGCTGCGATAAAAGATCTCACCGTTGACGCCACACCAATAGACTGTCCAGTGATGACGAGGCCAGGCGCAATGGTGACGGTGTCGGTGAACTCAGAACCTAGACAGAATTAATAAGGGCGTGCATGCCTTTGTATATCACTCATACCAGAGAACGATCCCGATCCATAAGTCACAGACTAGGAGAGAGAAAATCCAGATATGAATAAACAACGTCAGAAATACGTGGGCGTACCACGCTATTTCCAGTCGACGCACTGGCGGTTGTCCTAACATAGGCTGCTGTAGCGCCGACCCATGTGTTCGAGCTATTGATCTGAGTTACAGCGAGTCGCATGGTACGCGGTCCTCACCTTCCAGTATCCACAAGAAGCTCGTCTGTGCAAGAGGATAAGGAAACGAACAGACAAAGCATGGAACTGGCTCACATGTCGTCGCGGGACTGCCGACACCGATGGAGGCGATGTAGGTAACGGCTTGGTTGTCAACTTGCTCGTTGATTATAGCACGAGCGTTGAAATTTGATGCACCCCTGAGCTTGGCTTCTGCTTTTGCACGCAGGAATTTGGCTCGAGCCACATCGTGTCGCAGTAAGTTGTGAACGCTTGTTATGTTAAGGCGTCTTGCAAGTGGTAATTTCACTGGAGACTCTTGAACGACGACCGGTTTCGCAGAGATCACCAAAGGAAGAAGCAGTGCACAGAGTAAGGTGACAGGGATCATTATGAACAAAGGTTGCATTATACTAATGGCAAAGGGTTTCCTTTATAGATAGCCAGGCTCCGACTCCATGTGGTTACGCAGTAGATCTCTCATACCATTCGAACATGAGTTCAAGATTTTGGCGTGATAGCAACAATAGTTTCGCAGGTTTCCACCTCTCGTGTTATTTCCAGATCATATGTGATATACAGAAGGCTGAACCAAAAGCTTCTCAAGTTTGCCAAGTAGCGAGGTGGCAACCTCTGTCCCCACGGTATTGAATATACCTCGAAGCCCGACCAATATAAGCTGAGATAATTCACACGAATGTGGGCATCAGTGTATTCCGACGGAATGACAGTACTTCGAGAGACTTATCAGTGCAGGAGATGCAGCAATCGGGATATAGTCCAGGATGCAGGAGGAATATGGTGCCTCATTTCGCGAGGCGCGTCTGGTGGACAAGGATCGATCAATCAATGCACTGGGGGGAAAGGTTGCACCAAGTTCGCCAGGCCTCCCTCGGTGTAAGAATCGTCCTCCTCAAGTGCTCCCTGCACACTTCTATGCTGGGACGTGACTGGCTCTAGCTGCTTTCCGATGGGAGCTACTATCTTAAAGTATAGGTACCGGTGTGATGACGCTTGAACTGTCAATGATTGTCGCTGCAGATAGTACCTGAGCTAGAGGCTGCGTAAAGATAGAGGAGAGCCTGGATAAATTCTGAGACGTTTCACCAACGTTTCACACCCCACGATAGCCGGGTTGTGCACATGGCGGCATTCATGGGAATGATTAGGTGCATGAAAGGACAGGCCTTTAGAACCATTTCTTGCTTCTAATGGATCCGACCCCTAGGTCGAATCGGTGAGAAATTTATGAACACAGAAGCTGACCCAAAACTGACCTGTTCCTCGAAAGGCTTGACTGCCTTCCCTCCTTTATCGCCAAGTGGTCCAAGACGAAATATTTCGTTTTTGTGCGTGCGTGCAAGGCATGATCTCGTGTTCATCCTCGTCCTATCAGGCTCCAGAGATCAACAGCTGTCCTCCGTAGTAGTACTTCAGAAGTTCAATCCATTTCTGTTGGTCCCAGATCAAGCAGTAACAGGAGGTCAACGTTTAACGTTCAGCGCTCAGTACTGTGAGAAGGAAGGTCCGTGCCTGTTCAGAGGTAGTCCTGGTCAGGTCAATAAATGGTCATGGACTGCCAGACTTTGACCAGACTCCTGAACCACCGCCTCCCGGCCCGGCTGTTTTATTTAAATGGTAATACGAGCCTGGGCATTGTCGATCAGTCATTAGGTCACCGGATTCTGGTCAGATTGACCTTTTTTTAGCTAGTAGATATAGAAGAGAACGAGTAACCGCACCGCACGGACAAATATCAGAAATTTGAATTGATAATGCCAAAATACACGATGAAGGTGATTGTAATATTCCGTGACGGCACTTTCCCAAGCTCCTTCTACAAACGAGCCCAAAACGAGCCTTAGAACCCCATGATTTCTTAGTTGGTCGTCGCGGTAGTGAAGGGAGTGGTGGCAAAGCCGACACGTTTGTTGGCAGTATCGAACACGGTGTAGAAACGCTCTAGGAATGCGTAACCGTTGATGAAGTCCAAACCTTGGCCGGAGGATGTACCAATATCGGACACGACCAGGTAGATGCTACTGGCTGATCCTCCGATGGCGGTGTTGAGGGAACGAGGCCACAGCTGAGCATTGGCGGTTAACTCGAAGGCCACCTAGACGACAACGTTATGGAAATGTCTGGAAATGTGGGTGATATTACTCACTCCATTGATGGTGAAGAAGAGAGACTTGAGGGCGGCAAACTGGGTGCTTGTGATGCGGAGCAAACCAGTGGTATTATCCAAAACAGCACCAGTGGCAGTGCGGTAACGGTTGTAAGCGTCAGTGGCAATGTACACAAGGGTTGTGCCTTTGATGAAACCTAGTCAAGCGGGCGGTCGGTTGGTACCAGTGCAATGCTCACCAGTGTCGACGATACCAGCAGTGGATGACAGTATAGTGGTCGAGGTACTATAGCGAATGCTCTGGTTGATGCCCCAGTAGAAACTCGCAGGTGATGTGGTTGTGATGGGCCTTCATAGCAATGAGAGAGAGTTTGTTCAAAACTTTGAATGTTGACTTACGCAAAAGTAATGGTGCCAGTGAACTTGCTGGTGTCAACTCCACCATAAGAAAGCTCTCCGTTGACGACTTCTTCGACAGTGGTGGGCTCGAAAGAAATACCAATCTGATTAGCGGTGATAAGGCCTTTGGAGAAGGCATTATCTGTGACAGTGGGTATGAGAGTGGATGTAGCGGGCGAGAGAGTGCCTGTATAAATCCCATCAGACTTGGCTCGAAACGCACCCGTCATGGCTACCCACCTTGTGTCAAAATAGTGGGCCCGATACTGAAGAAATCATGAGCCAAAGCATCGGAAGCAATGAAGTTAATTACCCAAGGATACCATCAGTACCGTCGAAGCCGGTAGCCTGTGAGTGGGACAGGTCAGATGAATCGACAGTAGCATCGAGCATGTAACTCACAGACGAGGCTACACCGATGGATTGGCCGGCTATAACAAGGCCAGAGGCAAGGGTGACGGTATCGGTGTATTCGGTACCTGGTAGGCGGTTGAAGTTTAGTCTGCAGTACTCCACAAGAAGAGTTCTTACCCGAGAAAGATCCAGACCCGTAAGAGACAGACTTTTTAGGGAAAGGGTGAGATGATGAATAGAGGACCGCAATAGCTAACATACCACTCTATTCGAGGTCTTGACACTGGTGCTGGTGACGGCGTAAGTGGTTCCAGCACCGACCCAAGTATTCGAGCTGGTGAAATGTGTCAGAATTACCCATTTATACACCCAAAAGTAACAGTACCTTCCAGTATCAACGATGAGTTGGTCTGGACGGCAGAGATATCAGCATTGCACATCACGAGGACAAGAAATGTTACTCTTACAGGTTGTGGCTGGGCTGCCAACTCCGACGGATGCGATATAGCTCACGGCCTGGTTATCGACAGGCTCGTTGACGATAGCGGCCGCTGCATCGAATTCCAAACCCTTAGCTACCGCTTCACCACGAGTGCGGAGATACTTGGCACGGGCCAAGTCATGGCGAATGAGGTTGTGGATGCTAGTGGTGTTGAGACGCCTGGCGAGGGGCAATTTCACGAGCGAGTCACGGATGACAACCGGATTGGCGGAGACTGCCAAAGCAAGGACGAGAGTAGTCAGCAGTGAAGAAGCGGGGAACATCTTGGCCAGGGAGGGGGTGAGATGACTGGGTGACCGAAATTACTCCTTGGTTCATTCATCTTTATAGATTTTTCGACGCGTCTTCCGCATGGAACATAGAATAGAGAAGTGTAGCAATCTCGTATCACCTGAGCACTCGACAACGCTCAATCCACAGCTTCGTCAGACAAGTCACTGTCTGTGTTATGTTTAGAACAACTGGAGAAAAGTGAAGTTGATGGCAAGAGTGTCCTGGATGCTAAAATTAGTTTGCAGTTCGATTGAGTAGCTCTAACGACCATAAGGTCGCCTCAATTGCGACTGCAAATGCCACAAGGTCGTGCGATGGCGATGCGGAGAGCCACAAGGTCATGCGGCGTATGAATTAACGTCGACGACGATGGATAGATTGCACCAGCAGATAGCCATCATACCATGATATAAAAATAGCTAGGGTAGGCGTGTCGACACGTCGAACTTGAAAGCATCCCGAGAGCCATCGCCCGCGTATTGCTAGTCATCTGCTGACAATTGTCCGACAAAATCCTCGAAATACCATAGGACACGTTGCAATTTCATTGCAGTCGTTTAGGCTCTACCTCGGCGTGGAAGAAGCTGTGATGCGGAGCGGTGCGGTGCGAGTTCAACCAAAGTTCAATCCAAAAGAAATTCAACAAGTGCCAATCAATTGGAAGCAAGTGACCTAAATTCTCGGACGATTGTAGAAGGGGATGTTTGGCAAGAGCACCGAAGACTAATTTTCGGCCCTGGCTTAGTGACCTGACTAGTAACTAGTAACTGCCGGTGGTTGACTGGACTTGACCTCTGATTGCAAGGCTATGAGCTGTTATGACGAAGGTCTTACTGAAGAGCGTTCTACCTTCCTGGCCATATTTCACAAAATGTATTCACGTGGCCAGCGAGAAGCCATCCTCGGCGGACCATGACCTCTCCGATTTTAACAACCACGTCGCCTCACCTCACCCATTGGTCGCCCTAGTCGGGTATAATGAAACTGTCTGGGGTGCCGATACTGCAAATAACGCGTGGAACATGCGTCCCAGTTCCGTCTCCACCTCGGGATTCCCGGAGCTTCCAGGGCGCGTGCACTAAAGATAGCTCTCTCTCCTCTAATCCTTCATGGCGCTTCAGCATCTGTCCAAGTTGCTTCTTCTCACCATATTTATATGCAGTTGTCGGCTTTGGTCGGTTGGAAATCATTGGGGGAACCTTGCGGTCTCACTACAACCACGCATGCTTGTGTTCAAAAATAGGACGATGTGGTTGACTGGCAAGTGATGAAAGACAGGAACTCAATGGGTGCAACAGCGCACAAGTACCCTCATGCTTTCTTATTTCTGACAGATTGACAGCCTCGTCGTATCTGTATTTGCATATCAGGCTTCTAGATCTGCTACTCTCTGCTTTAGTTCTACGTCTGTGACGTCACATTCCTCACCGGTCGCATTACTCACTCCGTGTCATCTTCTTGAAATTTTTAGTATATTCCTGTGAATGTCAGGTTCGTTCATCAACGACCTCCTCGGTGTTAATACATTTATAAATCCCACATGACGCCACGCTGCTCAGCAGCTCACTGCCCACTGTTTACCCCTGAACACGAACGAGATAACGTCAAACGACCTGTACCTTCTATCTGCGATGCCAAATAATCGCCGTGGTGAGCGAAACAAAGGTCTCATGTGGTGATTTACAATGAGTAATTTGGCGTGATAGTCCACAAATATGTCCCCATTATTTTAGTGGCCTCCTCCGGACTCTGATATCAATTGTGACGTCCGTCGCCAACCTGGCGCTGATTGACACCATCGCAGTATCTGAAGTTCTCGCAGTTATTTTGGCCTTTCTATTCCACCAGAGGACCGTTTCGAAACCGTCGTATAATAGGATTTTGACAGGAAGAAGTGCTCATGTTTATCGGGAATGCCAGCCGTTGCTCTAGGACACTATCCATTTCCGCAACAATCATATGGGCGTAATCAAAGTCCTCTACGATATTTTCATAATTGACTAAGTAAAATAGACTTGATTTCCAGGCTACCAGGCTTTAACAGGAAAGACAAATTGACAGAAACAAGACGAAATAAAAAAGTTGCATGTGTACAATTACAGAATCCATTTCTCACCCCCGTATGCTACACCATCTAGGCGAAACGCACTTTCTCCCCAGGGCGCCCTTCTGAAAGGAGTACGACGGCCTACGCGTGATGTCATGAGCACATGCCAGCAGATACAACACCACTTGAGCTTCGACTTACGTATTTCCCACTGATTTTCCAGCCTGGTTCCGTCTTGTCCAGGTTTTCAGCAATCAGATCCCCATCATCACCCAATCCAACAACTACATCACTCTTGATTGTCCTCAGACTTGCAATCTTGGGTGCGCCAGCCGAGCTCGCCATGGGGCCGATCGCGATCTCGAACGGAGTGCTGGCCGGGGCTGCACAGTCGTAGGTCAGCTTGCGATGGTTGAGATCGCCTTTGAAGAACACAAGATCGGAACGCGAGAGGTGCAGGAAGAGATCGGGTGCCTCGCTGCGAAGCTCCCAGAAGGTGTATCCAGTACACCAGAACGGATGCTGTTCGTACACCCATCTGCCTTCTTTTTCGTATTGCTGATGTTCGCAGCTCATCAGATGACGACAGCGTGGGGAGGACGACTGACGACATACCTTCCAGCGCTGCCCGAGCCTTCGGAGCGACTCCAGCTCTGTGTCACACGCATGGGGAAACAATTGGCCGTAACACATAGTGTTGAGAAGCCATTCCCAATCCTTCTT
Organism: Tephrocybe rancida; assembly: GCA_018858115.1. Taxonomy (NCBI): domain Eukaryota; kingdom Fungi; phylum Basidiomycota; class Agaricomycetes; order Agaricales; family Lyophyllaceae; genus Tephrocybe; species Tephrocybe rancida. The sequence continues at coordinate 22,084 of JABCKT010000019.1, forward strand.
AGTTACATCAGAAACAAACCACGGATAACGCTTCCCATGGAACCGGATATGTGTAGCAAGACCGCTTTGAAGCAGGAAATCGGCTACAGGAACTTCAGGTATGATTCCCATGTATCGATAGGAAAGGTCTCACCGTAAACGCAATCACAGTACAACTCGAAACCGGCATTGTCGAGAACAAAGTCGATCCTACCGCCGGTTTTCTCGCGCAGATCTTTGACGGTATCCCAGAGTCCATTGAGGTGGTTTCCGAGGATGTTTTTCTCGGTCGCAGCAAGATGATCACCCCCGGTAGACTGGAGGGACTTGATTTGTTCTTCGGTCATGTTGATCAACAAGGATAGGTCCGTTGAGTTACCCCAAAGGCAGACTGGGGACGGTATGAGCCTTATGAACGATGTGACAACTAAACGAAATGGGACCTTGGGTCAACTCAAGGAACATGAGACGCTCGGCTTCAAGGCGCTCCTCTGGGGAAAGGGTTTCTGAGATCTTGAAAGGCTCAGCGAAGCGCATCGACAACTCGAAGACGGCATCGGAAGAACGGGAAAATGTGTCGCACTAGGGTTATGACTGTAAGTGAGAATTAAATTAGTATCGTATATGGTGGTTGACGAACTTTTTGTCTATAAAAGACATCATAGTCGTGCCAGTGTCGGCTGACGCTAAATGCTTCGTGGAGGCGGCGATATTTATACGCTTCGGCAAACAACCACGGCGCGTTCATGAAGTCCTTCCCTGTGATATTATGAGTGCTTTGGCCTTTGACCCTGCCAGTCATCAGGCACCACGCGTACCTTGGAAGTACTTTGCGATTTCCTTGTTCCAAAGGGCAACATCGGCCTCGTTATCGTCGATGATAGGCCTAAGTTTGGCGTTCCCACTGAGGTCGGTCATAAGTTCACCCATGCGGTCGATACAGGCGACGAGGTCTATGATACGTTCCTCGGAGGATTCCTCATTGAGAGTACGAGTGGTATCCTCGATGGCCTTGCCGAGGATAGTCGGGAGTCTAGCCTGCATAGTAGCATGAGCGAACGAATATTCATGGTAACCGCGATAAGCAGGCCAAGGAGGGTTGTTGGGGTCAACACGGGTAGGAGTGCGTGGCCATGGCGCCTTTATATCTTTCTTGGAGGGGAGATGTCCAAGAGAAAGGGTGACACGAGAGGGAGTCTTGTGGGCTCCGAGTTCACGGCCATTAGGTTGGTGAGTGTAGTTGGGAGCAGACATGGTTTGGCGGGAGAGATGTCTCACACCAGTCCATTTTTATATCACCAGATTTTGGATATATTTTACACCCGAGTGCCACGAAGGAAAGGCCGCCCCACTCTGACGTCATTCGTCCCTTCCGCCACCATTCACGACCGTGGTTGGCCTGCCGTCCATTCACCATTCACCAACCTCATACATTCTTTTATGAATCTTTTCAATCGCAGAAGTTTAATTTCATCGTATGCCCTTCGTCATCGTCGTATAATAGTTAATACTCGTACTATCTTTGTAGTGGTCACCCCAACACATATCAGAAAGACTCCACACCATCTAGACTAACACATCCCGACCTGTAAATCACCTTCAATGATCTGCCCGTTTTTCTTATCAGGGAAGTGATAACTGCGGTTTCTCCGCTGACCATGACAGGAACGTGTGGCCCGTGCTTCCTTCACGAGCAAACCCCGTTTCGAAGCAACGCCAAGTGGAGACAGATAAGTACCGCCCCACGCCGACGCTCGCCGCCGCCGCCCGCCCGCCCGAAGCCGCCGCACAAGTCCCAAAAGACCAACGGACGTCGCGACACGATCACGTGAATACGGACCGCGTTTAGTTGGTTCCCACGTTCTGATGTGATCTCCTTGAACATTCTTCAACGTTAACAGCCGTTTTACAGTGCACCCCGACCCTCCTCTTCGACGGAGGCTCTTTCAGCCATGTCCGTTTTTGACATTGGCATTAACGATGTTTCTGACCAAGACAGAGCCATCAAGGACAAACTGGCAAGCAAAGGTATGCTCATGTTCTCAAGCTTTCAATGGTGTCGTCTGACAGGCAATATAGATGGGCACATTGCTGCTCTGACAACGCAGTTATCACGACAAAATGAACAAATGAAGGAGCTGAAGGAGGCGTTCAACGAAAACTTGAGAAAAGTATGTTGCTACACCATACACACACCCAGAACCAGCTAATGTGGACCAAGTTGGCCGGCCAAACTACTCGAGTCGTTGAACTCGAAAACAACCTCAAAGCACAAGCAACCTCGCTTTCTAACGAGAAGATGGCCTCTCAAAATGCAGGTGCATCACTGGCAGCTGCCAACGCAACTATCAAGCAGCGAGAGTTCGACGCCAGGGAACTCGAGGTTAAGCTCGACCAGTTGAGCCGTCTATCCGACGAACACAAATCTCGAGCCGACAAACTCGCAAAGGACAAGACTTCGTTAGAAGCTCGCGTCCGCGAGCTTAATGCCACTTTCCACCAATCTACCTCCGCTCTGCCACCTACTACGCCCGGACGCCCGCGGATAGCCCGTTCTAGGTCAAGGTCGTCATCACCTTCTCGAGGCAAGATTATTGCCCTCGAGCGCGAGCTGAATGATCTACGTGCGATTGTCCAGCAAAAAGAGGCTGACGCCGAGTTAGCCAACGAGAAGGCTTCCCGCGCTCAGGACGAACAGATTCGTGTGGGTAATGAGAAAACTGCTTTGGAGAGGAGGATGGCGAGGGAGCTTGGGGAGCTCAAGGCCACTCTAGACGAGAAGGAGGACGAGATGCGAGGATATGCCATGGCCTCGGAGGACTTTTCACGAAGGGAGAAGGAGCTTGAGGATCGCATCGACGAGGACGAAGACAGGCACCAAAGGTTGGTGAGGGATCTTGAACGCGAGCTGACGACGGCCAAGAAAGAAGCGGAAAAGCAGAAGTCAGCCGCGTCAAATGCCGAGGCTCGACAGATCGAGCTGGTGGCCGAGCGGGAACAGGCACTGGAGAAGCTGGACATAGCCCATCGACAGTACGTGTGTTGGCAACTTTGTTCTGCAAAGGTTAACTTTGACTCAACAGGTCCACGAGCACAGAGACTACCCCGCATGCTGACAACGAGACAACTCAGCATATCGAGCGGCTTTTGGCTGCCACCGAACGTCTTCGTTCTGAGCGAGATGCCCTCGAAGTGGAGCGCAAAACCCTCCTGGAGAGGCTCGAATTCTCTCAGATGGAATCCAAATTCTCACTTGAGGCGTTGAACGCGGAACTTGCTGCAGCTTTGACAGGCACGGAGGATGTCACCACCCTTCGCACCGAACACAGTACTCGTTATCGTGATTCTTTAACTCAGAAGGACGCTGAGATTCGTCGTCTCGGCATTGCGTTCGGTGCCTCTGCTCTTATTATTCAGCATCTCGATTCCTCAGCAGCACAACTCACTTCACTCGCGTTGAATGCTTCCTCTTCCTACACTGAGGCCCAGGCACAGTTGACGAAAGCCCACTCCGAACATAGCGAATTGAACCACAAGCTCCAACAGGCGGAGTTCAACTCCGTTCTCAATGTCGAATATCTCAAGGAGCATTCTCGCGAAAACGATGAGCTACGTGGGCAGCTCGAAGCCAAGGATGCCGAGCTCGAGCACGCATCCACCGAAGTCAAGGCTGCAGAAGAGGCGCAGGAGTTCTATCGCAAGCTCTACGATGATGCCGAGTCCCAGCGTAGCTCTCTTGCGTTGGAGGTCACCAACCTCACCAACGAGCTTTCTACAGCCAAGGAGGATCTCAAAGCCGCTGAGAGCAGATACACGGCGCTGCAGTTCCACCAGTTCGATTCCATGTCGAAGACCGATGGGATGCGGATGTTGCAAAACGAACTGGTAGAGGAGCGCGCGCGTGTTGAGCGGCGCGACAATCATATGAGGTTGCTCCAGAACGATATCGGGCGGATGGAGACGACAATGGCCCTCCAGGATGAACGTCTTAACGAGATGACGTCGGAACTCGAAGCTATGGCTGCTGCGAAGGACGCGATGGTGGATGACTGCGCTGATGCAAGGGATGCAAGGGATAGTGCATTGTCGCGTTTGGAGGAGATGGAGGTGGTTATGGAGACGCGGGCGGAGGAAAGAGATCGCGCAGTGGAAGGACTTGTTAAAGTCGTTGTTCGGACCGTAGGGAGTGCGAGGGAAAGGTTGAGGGTGGAGAGGGTTCAGGCGACTCATGCGAAGCAAGCTTTGGCGAGTTTGGAGAAGGAACACCGAATGGCATTGGAGATGGCACAAGGAGCAAGGGCACATTCTGGTGCAACAGAAGAAGTCGCTGAGGAGGCTAGGCAGACCATGATTGCGCTAGCTGTATCGCAGATCGGGCTGAGCAGGGCTTTCAAAAGTATTCAGGAGATCACGCTCGAGACGGATGCACTACAGCATGAAGTCATGGCGCAACGGGACGACATGGATCAGGACGCGATGGTCAGCGAATCCCTTACTCAGCAGCTCGAAGCCATTCAGGTCCAGGCCACTGCCGCTGCTCTTGACTTCTCAACCAGGACGAGCGAACTAGAGCAATACATCCAAACTCTCCAACAGACGATATCTGACAACCAAGCCAGACACAACCCTTCCGTTGAGGAGCTCGATCATTCAAAAGAACAGCTTTCGGCAACTTTGCAGGCAACGAAGCGCTCTCTTGCGGAAAGCAGCTCTGACGAAGACATCAATTGCCTTCGAGAGCAGTATACGACACAGCTTGCTGAAGCCCGTGCACAGATATCCGAGTCTGAAAGGGTCCTTGCACAACTACGGACATGTCATGCGGCGACGGAGGACGAGCTCCAGAAAGCGTTGGAGGACGCAAAGAATGCCAGGGAAGAGTTGGACACGGGAGTCGCTCAGAGCCTTCGGGATGCTGCTTCCCATCAAGAGAGGCAGGAAGAGATCTTGCTCCTCCGGGACGAGCTTGCGATAGCACAGTCGAAGCAAGAGGCAGCGGAGATTGCCCTTGAGGATTCAAAGAGTTCCCTTGATCGTCTCGAAACGGAACTAGACTCTCTGAAGGAGATACACAAAGGCAGCCTCGCCCAAATTACTCAAGAACACGCTGCAGTTCGACAGGAGCTAGAAGGCAAAGTTGCCGAACTCCAATCGCAGCTTGATGATCGGACTCATGATCTCGATATCGCCACGCAAGAAAGTGAGAGATTGTCTCGCAGGCTGGAGGCTGAAGTCAGCAGCCGGAATGCGGACAAAGAACACCATCAGAAGAGACTCGAGGCCGCCAATTCACAGCGAAAGGAGGCCGAAACCGCCCTGGCGCAACTACAGGAGGAGATCGAATCCACTCGAGTCGAGCTTCAGCACTCTGCGGTAGAACTTGGGCACTTGCAACAGGAAAAGATAACTCTGCAGCAGGAGATAACAACACTCGAGGCCGAAGTCCAAAAATCCATCTCTCTTAAGAGGTACTTGGAAAGCCAAGTGAAGGAGAGGTTCGTCGCATCACTGCTAATAGGTTTTCCCGCAAACTAACTTTCGCGCATCTACAGTGAGGGAAAGGTTACTGCCCATGTGGTAGAACTTGAGCAGGTTCGAGCAGACCTCGCTCGTTCTGAAAAAGCCTGCAATGCTGCAGAAGTCAATCTTAGCCTGCAAGGCGCACAGCACAAACGAGAGACTTCAGATTTGAATCGCCAGCTCGCCGCCCTTCGATCACAACCTAATCTTCAAAGTGCTCTTGCTGAGCTTGAAGAACGTAACGATGAGATGGAGGAGCTGCTTAAAAAGAAATGTGTTGAGATCGAGGAGAACGATGATCGCGCACTTGAGTACGTGGATTTGCCTCATCTTTCCATACACCAAGAGCTAATCTATGGGATGTAAGAATGCTCAAGGAGAACAAAAAGCTCACTACAAAGGTTGAATCTTTGACACGAAAGGTACAAACGTTGCAAACGAAGTTGGCTGCAGCCAAAGCGTCAATACCAGTACCACTTGAAGCCCCTCAAGCAATCACCCCCCCTCAGCCCCCTGTACAATCGTCGAGTTCAGGATCGCGAATCGCAGACCGAGCTCGTTCAGTCACAGTGACGGGTGTTCTTTCTAGCTCGGAGGTTCCCCCAGTCCCTCCGCTCCCGGCCTTCCTTTCCTCTGCCCCTTCGAATGCCCAGTCTCCCGCTTCACGAACGCCTCTACATCGAGCCGTATCAGGACCATCCTCTCTAGTCCGTCCGAAGACACCCGAACGGACAGTCGCACCACATCCCCCGGTCTTCAAGGCGCGAACACCTGAACCGAGGATGACTTCGTCGTCTCCTCCTGAATCATCATCGTCCTCCAGCATCGGGAAGAAACGGCGCGCTCCTGACGACTTTGAAGCTTGCGAGGGCCTACCTCCCCAAGGTTTCACTGTTGATTCTCTGCCGAGCCAAGAACATAACAATCACATTACCGCCACGACTGCCACGCCACGAACACGCCGGATGCTGAGCGGTTTGCAATCTGGCTTTACTCCAGTACGGAATAATGCGCGCCCCATAGTGTCACCGAAGCGTCTGATGACAATGAAGGGGTCGCGTTCATCGCCAGTGATAGCGGATGTGACAAATAGCCCAAGAGGACAGTCGTCAAAGACGAAGCGGAGCTGGCTTGGGAAGATTCGCGGCGCGTCCTCGCAGGCGACGAGCAACCAAACGGATACCAGAGCGAGACTCAAGCGGGAGGCTTCTTGAGACTTCTCATGACCAGCATCGGACTATTGTAGCTTTCATGCATGCACATCTGTATTCCTAGCCATTACATTATTCACGTTATACATTGCTTTATGACTGATTAATGTGACATCGTACATAGACTCCAACTTATGTAGAGCTATTATCGCGTCGATCTCTTTGATGTTGAAAGGTCTTGTGATACACCGTTTTGGTCACGTCTTGGCGATCATGGACTCGTATCAAGTTCAACGCGATTTGGACGCGGCGCTCACCTTTACTTCCCAGTGGCCCCTTCATGTTCCGCCGACACAACGATGTGACTTTCATGGACCTCTCTCTAGACCTACGTGATGGCGACGATTGGAAAGTCGGGCCACTGAGAGCGATGGATTACCCTCAAAATATCACTGCGTTAGCAACGGAACCAATTTCTGGGCTTCTGGCCATAGGTATGGTAACTCCCTAGTCCTAGATAACCGGCAGCTTAAAGTGTATATTAGGGACAGCAGGCGGGACAGTATATCTGTTTGGTGGGCCTGGAGTTGAGACGAGACTGACTCTTCCCGATACCGTGTCTGTAAAATTCCTCCAATTCGCGCCCTCATCGTTCCACCTGGTCTGTCTTGGTGAGCACGTCATCATATGGTTTGACCTCATACTAACCCCTCTCAGATGAGTCTAGTGTCTTGCATGTTTGGGACCTAGCGGTGTACGGGCGACCCAAACTACTGAAATCGGCTAGATTTGATGCAACAAAGTGAGCCTGTGGACATCTAGATTCTAGTTAGTCTCAGTCACTGAAAAGTACCTAGCTCCCTGGCGATATCGCCCTGTCATTCACATGTTTGTCTCCCAGCTCATGGTTCTAATGCGCTTGGGTTTATGCTGGTGTTACCAGGCTTTCCTCGCGCTCCACTCCGGAGAAATCAAGACATACGACTTAGTTTGCCTGCGCAAGTCATCATATACCATACCCAATATGTGGAAGCTCTATCAGGATAAACTGTTGGCTAGTGGTGTACCCGTTACGATGACTGCAGAATCGTAGGCCTCATCTTCTCCTCCCCATCTCGCTTACTGACCATTCCATCAAGACAGATGACTGTCGATACTTTGCCTCATCCAAGGGACTTGAATCGGCTCTTTGTTGCATATGGAGGTTTGTCGAATGTCGAGTGACACTTGGTGTGGGCTAACTGCTACTTTCTATAGGCGGCGTGGTTCTCACAGATCTAGTACGTGCGCAATTTAGCAATGGATTTTTCGAGAGTCTCATTTGAACATCAGACGGAGCACACGACACTCCGAGCTTATGAACTTATACTTCCACCCGGTGCGCCGGGAGGCTTTGGCTACGGAAGTAGTGTAAGAAAAGAACCTCGCGACCAGAGAGGCTCATGCCAATTGACATTTTCCCTAGGATCTTCTAACACATCGAAGGCCTGAGGTGACAGCGTTGACGATACACCCAGCTGGCCATTTCTTCGCAGTCGGCTATGCTGATGGCTCGTTGGCATTTTGGGCAGTTGAAGATGAAGAAAAGCCGCTTCTTCTGAGAACGCTCGATGAACTTGACGTGAATGTGGTCGATCAGAACCTTTTGAACGAACATATATCTCAAGGCCGCGAAGGCAAAACCACGTCGCCCTCAGAACGAGAGCCGATATTTAAGCTGTCATGGAGTGGCTTCCAAAATTCAACGGACCCCCGAGGTGGTAACACTACTTTGTCAATACTTGGTGGCCTAATTGTTGGGGAGGCAAACGGCCTGACTATTGTACAATTTCCGGCCTTCAACCCACCTGAACCTCCAGCATCCACATCACCCAATCCCACGCGGCCCGTCCTTCATCCTGTAATGCGACAAGCCATGCGAGACTCTCTTGATGTCATGGACTCCTACTTTTATTTTACCCAGGGCATAATCCAGGATTATCTACTGATACCACACAAATCCCCTCATTTCGCGGGCACTTTTGACCCTATCGCCATTATACTGCTCACAGAAGGAGAGGGAAACACCCGAACGATCGAAGCTTACCAGTATCCCCCTCCAGCTTTCTTGTCTAACGCTCCAAAGACCCCTGCCAATGTCGCAACAGCCACCGTAGATCCGCTGAACTCCCTAGCAGATACCTTGAAGGACTTAGAGGAGAATGAGGATCCAAAGCAACTCATAATTCCTGCTGCACTCTCCCATGGGAAGTCCGGTGTTCTGGGCGGCCAACTGTTCAAGATAGAGAAAGAAACCTATCAGACCTTGGCAGCGGGAAAGTCAACAGAAGAACTCATGTTACCATTAACTGGTGGCCAGGCATGGGCCGACGAGTTTAAGGCCAACGATCTCAGACTCGCTAAAGTATGTTTTATGACGCGAATAATATTTTGCCTTAACATATGGTTGTTTAGTACCAACCTCATCGTATCCTCGTTACATCTCATCGAGACTTTACTGTGTGTTTCGACGACATCAGTGCCCAACTCCTCGTTGCACAGCGCCCCACTTCTTTGCAGTCCAACTTTCCCGATCCACTTTCCGACCTCACTATTGATCTGGGACCTGTCCTCCTAGATTCAACAGTAATCAGCCGCACATCGCCAGCATTGATGGAACATACCCGGATTGATAACGTATATTTTGCGGCTGAGGCACTCGAGACTACAGTCCTTTTGGCCACAGGAGAAGTCATTCTATACCGACTTTCTGGGCCACGGAAGCCCTCTACGCACAGGGATGCCTCGGATGAAGAACTAATCATCTTAGACCATGTGCCGAGTCAGAGAGGATTTTCGCCTTATTTGATGCTTGCACCAACACTTGGACCCGCTGAGGCATGTGCAGTATCGGATATCGGTCTGTACAGTTTCGTCGTATCAGCCTGCTTATTTTTTGACCAGCTGTCTGCTCCGCCAGGGTTCCTGGCTGTGGCATATCCCAACGCCCTGTTCATTGTCAACATGCGTGGTCCAGAGGTACTCCTACGACACGAAAATAGGAACACTAAAGGCAAACATGCTGCGGGCTTCCTCCCAGGACAGCCCGATCCCGACGGCGTGGCTTCGATGGTTTGGACCATAAGTCAATTGGCGAAAGGTTACAAACTCGTTGCCCCTCTGGGACACCACGCTCATCGACCGGCTCTTTCTATTAGGTCCTGAACCACAAGTCCGCCTGGTTGTGGCAAGGATGTCTGGACAATACCAAATTTACACTCTTACACAAACTGAATCTTCCGCTCAACCTTGGAGTTGTGAACGGCCAATAACTGTGGATGGTGGCGTACCGAATGCCCTCCCACGAGGGCTCTTCGTCCTCGATAGCAAAACAGGTGTCAGCTTGCCAGCGGGACACATTCGTCTTGCCCTAGCTGGCTCAGGGGAGCCGACAGTGCCGTCTATACTGGTGATGGTTGGTGCAAGAGGCGCTCGATGCTTCGCCAACCTTAATGGTGAGAGAATTGGGAAGGTGGATTGGGGGAACAAGGCTGGTGATGTTCTTGGGGTGCAAATCATAGAAAAGCTCGGTTGGTTCAACTTGGCCCAAATTTCTTCCTCCATCTTATCGATTTTGTTAGGATCCCACGTTTTGGTTGTGGCTACAACTAAACACGACGCTCTTATCTATTCCCTACCTCAGCTGGAGTACATTATGACTTTGAAGATTCCGCCTATCCTAATTTCGTCAGCCCATCGTCCTACTTAGCTTACGCACGTCTGACGACTATACAGGTCTCTTTCCATCGAAGAATCAGGGGATTTCATAGCCTGGTACTCCCACCCTGCGTCTGGAACAATGCATCAGGCTACATATAGCACGTTCTTCGATATTCGCCGCGCGTATGACCTGCCAGACATCGATCTTGCGTGCACGAAACCTATCGTCCCCGCTGCGCCGCAACCTGTGTCGGCAGGTCCAGCGTCGATGCTCCAACTTGGATCATGGTTCTCTTTCAACCAATCCATGAGTGGGGCACAGCTGGACGAACTTCGTGCGTCAGATACCCTACTGCGCTCCTGACTGTATTTTGATTGTTTTGACAGTGGGCGGGCCCAATCGACCAATACCACAGCCTGTGCAAGAAACGCGAAACTTCTACAATGGGGCTGATATCTCAGCAGGCGCGTCACAAGTGGCTGCGGCTGCGGCTGAAACACAGGCTAATCTGTATAGCCGTCTCACGTCTGCGCTGAGCGAACGCGGGTACGGTCTTCAACCTTGTTCAAGGGATACCACTGATGTTTTGTTGTATCTCTAGGCAGGTCCTAAATGACTTGGAAGAACGCTTCAATGCACTTGGCCAGGAGAGTAAAAATATGGCATCCCAGGCAAAGCGTCTCGCTGCACAACAAGGGGCAAAATCATGGTTTGGGCTATGATCGGACAATGGACAATGGACTATAGGATGAAACTGTATCGTATGGTGTACTTCGTCGATGTATAAGAGACTTTCTAATCCTTCGGCTTGCCGACAACGGTGTCAGTGAAACTAGCCGTCAACTTCTTGCGCTGTTCGTTGATCATACCGAGGAACCCATCATCGCTGGTCGAGTTCTTCTCATGGTTCCAATGTTCTTCATGGCTCGTGACTAGGTAGGCGTCGTTAACCTTGATGGTGAGGAGCGAGTTCAGCGTCTGAAAGCAAACATAGATGTCATCTCTTGGCATAGCACACGACATAAATAGACACTGACTTTGGTTGGAGACGAGGCCTTGGCATTACGGAAGTAAGAGACGTCTTGGTCAATGAGGATGGTGTTCTTGGGGAGGTTCGACGGATTCTCGAGGAGCCTGAATTTGGGGATGTCGGCACGGGGAAATATCTAACAATGTATCAGGAATTCAGAGATCATTTACACGAACTCAAGTGGTGTGACCTTTGCGAGTCCTAGGAATTGAGCACGGATTGAGTCCGGGCCTTTCGCAATGCCAACAGGGTCGTGAAATATTGCGTTTCCGGCATAAATCTTGAAAGTATCCTGAAAATAGTAAGGGCAAGGTTTAAGTAACTATTCAAAATTCGTATAAATACCTCTTTTGGGGAGCAAGAGTACATCTGCAGTCGAAGGCTGAATAAGGTTGAGATGTGACTAATAACAGAACGACCAACTTCTTTGATAGCGTGGACAATCCTTTGCTCATGGGGTTGAATGGGTCTCTCTTTAAGGGCCTTGGACTCAGAAGGGGTAAGACCGGTTGCGTTGGCTGCGGAGGACATTGTACGTGTGTGGTTGTATAGGAGGGAAATACGGCGGGAGATAATTGTCATTCTCAGACATAGCTACGATTTCGCTTGGGCTTTATATTAATCGAGTGGGAGGATGGCTCGCGATCGGACGAGGTCAACTTAAAAGTTGTGACGTCACAAACGACAATATCAGCCATGTTCGGCAATTCCCGAACCGTTGAACCTCTCACTTAACAATGAGTGACTATGAGCAGCTTCACCGGCAGTGCAGGACACTGGAGAATCTATTCGACACAAAGCTCACTTCATATTCACAGTTATCTGCGTCTATATCTCAGAGCCAGGACATCGAGGCCAATGGTTTCAGTGAACGATGGAGAGACCTTGAGACAGAACTCGATGACCTCCTGGAGAAGGTGGGTCTGCTTGACTATGTTTTCGTGCGTCATTACTGATATCAGACACAGCTAGAGGAGACAAACGAAGGATTAGGAACATTGTCTAATACCCCGGAACTGCTTTCGCAATCAATGCTCAGAGCAATTCAACGACATCGAGAGGTCTTTCAGGACAATGCCCGCGAGCTTAAACGGACCAAAGTGCGGGACTTTCTACCGCCTGCGACTCATAAACTTATAGTATAACAAGTCAAGCATCAAGTCGGCCCTCGACCAGGCCAACCTACTCAATGGTGTTCGGAATGACATTGAGTGCGTGCTTCTCTCGGCGTCTTTCGTGGCCACAAATCAACATCTTACAGTGCTTACAAATCTTCTACCGCCGATTCTTTGCTTGCAGAACGAGGCAGAATAGATAGTTCGCATCGAATGACGGATGAAGTACTTGAGTACGCTGATCCCACGTATCACCTTTCCGCAGCACTCATCTTTTCTATTCAAAGCCAAGCATATGAAACACGCTCGGAGTTCGCTCGACAGCGCACGTCACTGGCGGGCATTAACACCCGCATGATGGATGTTTTGAGTGCGTCCTCGTGTTCTAAGCATGAACGATTCTAATGGACGTGCAGGCACGATGCCTGGCATCAACAGTGTCATTGGTTTGATTCAGTCTCGGCGCCGCCGCGATCACATCATTCTGGGTGTTCTCATTGGCCTGTGCATCGTCCTTATTTTGACCTACGTCTGGAGCTAGTTCTCCTCATCTGAGTAGACCATAGCCCGACACAACTTCACGCCGTGTTTCTATTACGTACATGGATTTATAAACGTTGCTGGTGGCCGCCTTTGAATACTAACCAATTTTTTTCCAACTTTCTGACTGTACCCCAATCCTTCTCTTCGAGGTCCTCAACCCACTCTGTCTCTAATGACCAGCCTTTGACGTCAGCTATAGTTTTCACTACGTCCCAAGTTCTTGCAGTACATTTGTCAATGTCATTATAGTCGGACTCGGCAAGCAGACGGCCTGGTGAACATGTTGCAATGAGAGCTTTATGATTTGGTGAACGTCCGTTGATGACCGTTGACAGTGACAGAAACACATTTCGGTGTTTTTTCTAAGATAATGCAGTGAGTGTCACGATGTCTCCTTATGAGCAACGCCATGCCTCGATGTCTCGCCATGTTTCTGGGCTAACACCACAGCTGTGCAAGTCAAGGTTGATCTGTAGCCACTTGCTTCCATGCTTCAATCTCATTCTATCCAGAAGGTCTACGGTCCCGAGCTGGGATTTTACGCTATGGAAGCTGATATTCCGACCGAGGTCAACTGCGAGTTCAAGCTGTGCCTCTAGGATCGCCAACTGATGGTCGATGGGTACCACAAAGGGCGTCAGACGGCGTTGTTCGGCGTAGTAATCATAGGGCACACGAAAGACCCGATCTAAACCGACCTCCCCGAGCATCGCATCTGGAAAGGCCTCGAGGTTGCGACGAAGCTCCAAAAGAACGTTGCCAAGGGGAACCGGGTCAGGTAGCAATGGAAGAAGTTGGTTAAATGCCGCTATATGATCCACCGGAGGCGAAGGAGATTGGAGGAAAAGGATACGGTAGTGAAGGTCTTTTGATACCAGGGGGTGGATGGAGATGCGATGTGAAAACCATGGATGATAGCCTGTGTGGGTGAGTCTCAGTGCAGGTGGCAACAAAAGACAACTGGGCCCTAACCAAAGCATGGGATGACCCTGTCTGGTCGCGCGAGTGCAAGGTCGCGAACGAGATGCTGATCCTCCATGCATGAAGACATGGCACAGATTGTGCTAGAAAGGCGCGCGATAGACTCTTGTGATATAGACTTGGCATCGGTTGGATGACAGTGTACGTCCACAACGTGCTCTAGAACACTTTGGGGAGGCAAATCCGCCATAATATCCAAGTTCAAGGAGGAAGTGTGGAGAAGAGCAGGTTATTCGTCGGTGAGCCGGCCCGATTTCATGTTTACCACCGGATTTTCAATCAAACAACCCAAATTTGGATTCAACCCACTTCCGTCCATCAAACCAAATTTATGACCATATGCTTCGAGTCCAGCACTCACTCAGAAATCTCAGAACTTTTCGAATACGTCCTCCACACACCATGTCCCGAAGATACGCATTAGACACGACGGTGCCACCCTATCCTGGTGTTCCATCTATCACAGCTTTCGACCGTAACGCATTTACCAAGTCTGTCAATATTCTCGCTGCCCGCGCTCCTGCCTCAAAAATTGCGTCTATATTGAGGGCTCCCGAAATGCAAGGGTTAGTAGGACTTGAATGTGTTATGGTCTTGACATCTCATGGTTGTGGCGTCCAATTTTCCAAAGATCCATTCTAGATCTCCAGAGAATACGCAACGTAGACGCTGACCCGACCGACCCCAAAAATTATCGACTTGTCTTACTTAATGTTGCAGAAAAAGGTATGAAACTCGCTAAATTTTCTCGCCCGCATGTTCACAGACCATTGCAAGTCAGCCGAGCTTCCAGAGAAGACCCTGAACTTTTTGGAAGCACAGTCTGAGACGAATGGATTCGTGCCATACACAGTCACTCTCAATTATGATCATTGGACAGCCGGTGAGTAATCAACTTCTAATATTGGTGCTCTGGTGCTTATATGGTCAGATGAGATCATCAACGCTGTAATGCCTGAGCACCTCAAAGAAGGGGCTCCTAGCGGCTTTGCAGCAACTGGCCACATCGGTCAGCTTCTTGCTTGACGCTTAGTGATTACTGGCTCATCGAATTTATCTAGCGCATGTGAATCTCACCGCCGACTACGTTCCATACCGGAAGCTAATTGGCCAGATTATTCTTGATGTAGGTTTCATGAACGCGCTCGCCATGCGTTACAGAATTTAATCCAATGCATATCAGAAAAACAAGACGATCAGGACTGTTGTTAACAAGTTGGACAGCATCGACTCAGTCTTCCGTTTCTTTAAAATGGACCTGATTGCTGGCGAGCCAGATTTCGTTGTGGAACACGTATGTAAGCTCGTTACTCGGCGACAGTCCTATGATGCTCATATCTCCAATCAATCTATTCAGCACGAATCGGATTGTTCCTTTACGTTTGACTTCCGGGAAGTCTACTGGAATTCGCGGCTTCACACAGAACATTGGCGCTTGGTCCAAATGTTCAGCCCCGATGATGTCGTCGCAGATGTCTTCGCAGGAGTTGGACCCTTCGCAGTTCCATCTGCTAGGAAAGGCTGTGCGGTCTTTGCAAACGATCTCAATCCCAATAGCGCAAAGTATCTTAAGATCAACGTCGATCGGAATGGGGTAAGTCGGACATGCTATCTTAGGATAGCAAACATATTCTGACGCTATCGATAGGTAAAGGATCTAGTTCGTGTTTTCTGTGAAGATGGACGCGACTTCATACGTTCCGCTTTCCGCCGGTCCTTTGTAAGGCCCTTCCCAACTTTAGTGGGCCCACGGCTCTCCAAGTCACAAGAACGCCGATTGAAGAGAGCTGGCCAATTTCAACAACCATCGGAGTCATCAGGCCCTCCTCGACGACGGATATCCCACTTCGTCATGAATCTTCCGGACAGTGCGATCACTTTCTTGGATGCATTCCGTGGAGTTCTGGCATCGGATGAGGTTCCCGGCCTGCGAGAGGAGTATGAGGTTATGCCCATGATCCACTGTCATTGCTTTACCCGGGAAATGGACCCTCAAAAAGCTGAGGTCGACATCCGACAGGTGCGATAATACGGGTTTCCGCTCTTCTTCCGACATTGATATTCTATTCCATTTTAGCGGGTGGAGGAAAAATTGGGCAGCCCGCTGACAACTGAAGTTAGCGCTCATTGGGTGCGCTCCGTTGCACCTAACAAAGAGATGTACTGTATCAGCTTCAGGCTGCCGCCTGAGGTGGCGTTCGCCCCTTCGGTGTAAGGATAATTTACATAGACGATTATTGTCCGATGCGGACCAACTGCATTCCTTTGATCCGTGTTTTCTGGGAACAATGTCGGAAAATAATATACCATATCTGGGGAAGATTGGACCAAAAATAGTAGATTTCCCCTGAAATTTGAATTGACTCCTCCAAATGCGGGGTCTGCTTAAAGTGGAGAACGTTAAGCACATCAACGAAAAAAAAAAACGGGCTCCATACCGAGCGTTCCTTCTACACTCAACGACCGTCTTCTCCCTGGCTATACCCACACGGTCCCTTTCCCTTTCCCCTTTCCTTTCCCGCATACCCCACTTATAGAGAGCTGCTACCATCATGGCCTCCGTCAACCCGTCTGATCCCGAACAGGGTGCCTCGCTGACCGCCTCTGCTATCAGGACCGTCCGAACGGCCCTGGATGTCCCGGAACGAGAGCTTGCGCGCTGGAGGAGGATCTTCGATGCTAACGCTAAAGTCGTCGACGGCGAGAAGTGAGTTGTCGACTTGTTCTGGAGCTTCAGTCACATGCATGCTGGCACCTTCCTCCGGTGTTCTTCCATAACTGATGCACTTCTATGAAGATACTTGGATCCCGAGAGCTTTGTCAACGCTATTGCACCATCAGGCGACTTGACGAAAATCGGACGCGCCCAGTTTGCCATCCTCTTTCGTGTAGCCGACGCTTCAAGACGCGGTTTGGTGTCATGGGATGATTTCACGGTGTTCGAGACTCTCTTGAAGCGGCCAGATGCGGACTACTGGATGGCCTTCCAGTACTTCGACGTGTACGTCTATGATTCGAACAAACTCTGCAGGAATCCACTGACGCTGGGCTGCAGTGACCACGACGGATATATCACGTTCGACGAGTTTAAGAATGTGTTTATTGCCAACGTTGGACCCGACGCGATACCTTTTGACTTCGACTGGTAAGGAGACCTCGTCAATCTCCGCCTGTGACTAATGTACCGCAGTGATTGGGTCAAACTATACCTCGGAAAGAAGAACGGAACCCATGTTTTAGGATGTAAGCCCAATTTGATTGATGCTAAATGCTTGGAACTAATATTGTGATATAGATAATGAATTTACTCAGCTAATGAAAGGCCTCCCAGGAGAGCGTCTTCGTCAAGCCTTCAAATATCTAGATGCCGACCAGGACGGTTTCATTCGCCCTGACCAATTCAAAAATATCATCTTAGTATGTTTTGCCCAGTCATGTCAAATCCCTCCTGTTGATTGACGCCCTTTTGCAGGAAATTGCTGGGCATAAACTATCACAAGCTGTTATTGAACGGCTACCCACTCTTTGCACATTGAGCCCTGGACAACGTATATCATATTCGGAAGTCGTTGCTTTCCATAATGTTATTAGACGTAAGTTTCGTTAATTTCACTCGCAAAGCCGGCATTGAACTCCCCATAGAAATGGATATGGCTGAACGGTTGGTTGCTTAGTCACTAAGATTCTAAAGCTCATCTCATTCCACATAGAATCATTCGTGAAGCAATTGCAAAAAGCAAAGACGGGCGCATCGACCAGTCTGATTTCTTGAATTACGCCTCGTCGAGCTCACGCTACTCTCTGTTTACCCCAATGGAAGCATCCATAATATTCCACTTCGCTAGCCGAGGTGCCGCTAACCAGCGGTTGGCCCTGATCGACTTTGCTCAACTTTTGGATCCACGATGGCGGGCGCCTCATGAGGAGGAATACCAAGCACCAGTAGCTACGAAGTCCTTCCTCTCAAGCGTCTTTCATTCAACTTACAACTTTGGACTTGGCGGTAAAGTGGCGTCTCGTTGGTCGTCCTCTTGATGCTGACCTCTATTGCAGGTATCGCGGGTGCCTTTGGTGCGACAATTGTGTATCCGATTGACATGGGTAAGTGTATTTTTGTATGTGCTATGAAACGGCGCTAACTTGTTGTTCTAGTCAAGGTATGACGGTACCTGTTTGTATTACTTGCAATTCATAACCTGCCGATTGCTTCGTAGACTCGGTAAACAGCCCTCCTTTGACCTGAATGAACAGCGTTCAAGAATTGAATTTTAGGATGCAGAACCAGCGAAGCACTGTCGTCGGCCAGCTACTCTATAAGAACAGCATAGACTGCGCCCGCAAGATTTTCCGCAATGAAGGCTTCTTGGGATTCTACCGTGGCTTGGGCCCACAACTCATTGTGAGTACTGGCGCTACTTGCCTTTAACCGTGCCTAATAAGATACATAGGGTGTCGCTCCAGAGAAGGCCATAAAATTGACTGTAAATGACCTCATCCGAGCAAGGGCGACAGATCCGGAGACTGGACGCATCAAGCTTGGTTGGGAGCTTTTTGCTGGAGGAATGGCCGGAGGCTGTCAAGTGGTAAGATCTTTATATCAATGCCCGTGACGTGTTCGGCTGATGACAACCATGACAAGGTGTTCACAAATCCTCTGGAGATCGTGTACGATATCTCTGTCTTTGGATTCATTCTCTACCATCTCACTTTGGAACCCCAGAAAAATACGTCTTCAAATTCAAGGTGAGGCCGCAAAGGTGGACGGCGCGGTCCCGAAGGGTGCTGTCCATATCATCCGCCAGTTGGGAGTACTGGGCCTGTATAGGGGTGCCAGTGCTTGCTTGCTCCGTGATATCCCCTTTTCCGCCATCTACTTCCCTGCGTATTGGCATCTGAAGAAAGATGTGTTCAATGAGGGCTACAATGGAAAACAATTATCTTTTCTTGAGACACTGGGCGCAGCTGGAATCGCGTACGTTTCGTGCCTTTATATATACTGATTAGCATCTTTGATGGAGCTTTGACGGTTTAGTGGAATGCCTGCCGCATACCTCACGACACCCGCAGGTCAGAACCACTCAGGTAGCCAATTGAAACAAGCTGACATTCATTGACTCATCTCAGACGTTGTCAAAACCCGACTTCAGGTTGAAGCCCGACAGGGTCAAACACACTACAAAGGCCTGCGCGATGCATTCGTCAAGATCTGTAAGTAATGATGATCAGCATCTATTGCCGCAGTCCGATCTTGATTGACCTTGGCATCACAGATAAAGAGGAGGGCTTCAAGGCATTGTTCAAAGGCGGTCCCGCTCGTGTCTTGAGGAGCAGCCCACAGTTCGGATTCACCCTTCTAGGTGAGTAACGCGGACCAGTTAATGTTCTTCCATCTAAAGATCTGTTCAGGTTATGAAACACTGAAGACCTACGTAAGTGCATCTCTTGATATCTTTGTAGTCGTGTTCCGAATGACGCTTATGATCACGTTGTCTAGTTGCCTGTAAGTTCGCATTTAAAATTGGCTCAGCAAAAGCTGCTCACTCACGTATATTCCAAAGTATCCCTGGGATGAGAAACCACGCAAGGTAGAGACTGCCCTCACCTCCCGACCGGACGATTTGTCGAAAATTCGTGCACGTAACGCGCTCAAGATTCTCTTGGATGTGCATGGAGACTTTGGACGCAAAGCAGCGGCATCAAGTGTACCGTTGTCACTGGCATCTCCGCGACTGTCCGAGCTTAAACGAGAAAAGTAAATATAGAATTAGAAGGAGACCTGTGGTAGATTGCCTAATCGGAGCCAAGGGGGAGCATGTGTGATACTTGGAAACCCATCATATGTCAGACCGAGATCATCCCCGTGTGAACATATTGATGAACAGTCGAACGGTTGCTGGGTGACCAACGTCCTGGCTCATAAGTATGGAATGCGTAGCTGATCTTACTCCTCACCCCTCTTCGTTCCCTTTCGTCCGTTTCTTTTCGTTTCCTTCCTTCATTTTTTGTCGGTGAGTATACTTCTCCCCAATTTATTGCTCGCTCACGTTGACCCATTCAAAAGTGCTTGTCACTTAGGCTCGCCGCGCCCACTCGCTAACAACTGCAAGACAGTGTCCGCCAGCGTAGACCGCTCATTCTTTCGACTTCTTTTCGACAATTTTTATTACAGCACCTCGCAGCCCACTTTCTTTGATCATGAAGTCAACTATCTTCGGTCTTATCGCCCTTGCTGCGCAGGTAGCGCACGCCCAATCGCCTGCTCCTTCTGTCCCCGCGACCCCGGCGCCTGCGTATTCTGCACCCCCTTCGCAAGCTACCGCCCCTCCTTCGTCTGCGTATTATGCCCCCCCTTCGCAAGCTACCGCCCCTCCCTCAGGGGGCTTCTACGATACGATGCCATACTCCGCGTACCAAGCTGGAGGCTACAAGAGCCTGGACTGTGGCTATGGTTACAAAAAGAACTCGGATGGCCACTGCCAGATTGAATCTTGGGTAAGTGTTATCTATTACCCGAGCCGGCTCAATACTAAGTTACGTTTAGTACCAGTACCAAGGAGAGTGTTATGGGACAACGATCATCAATGTCATGTTAGTCCCATCAACTTGTGATAATCGCATTTTCCTGATTAAATTACAGCAACAACAACTGCCACGACTCTGTTGTGACCTCCACTGTCCATGACACGGTTTTCCACACAGTGGTACGGCAAGCAGTATCATTTAACGATTTTTGGTTGCTCACCTACTTCGCCAGACCTACACAAAGGTTGAACCGACCACTGTGACGTACCACGAGACGGAGACACAACATGTCACCCATACTCAGCATGTGACTTACACTCAGGTCTATACTTCTGTTGAGGTGGTGCCGACAACCCGCGTCTGGGTATCTACTGAGGTCATTGATCACACCAAGACCAAGGAGCACACTCTCACTGCCACTGAGACTGCGACGAAGACCAACATCTACACTCGCACTGATACAGAGACCGACACTGTTTCTCGTACTGTGCATGAGACTCAGACCGCTTTCGTGACCAAGACTGAGGTCTCTACCGTTGTTTACCCTACGACGTTCACCAGCGTCTGGGTCAGCACTAAGGTCATTGACAACGTAAGTCTCTAATGCCTTGGCTTTCTTTGAAATCTATCTGATGTTCTCCATGCTTCCCGAATATAGACCAAGACCATGCTGGAGACAAGGACTGATACCGTTACCGACAAGATGACCTCTTTTGAGACGGCCACCAAGACGGAAACGATGACCGACTTCGTGACCATGACTGATGTCGTAACCCACGTCATGCCCACTACGTTCACAAAGGTGTGGGTCCAAACCGAGACTAAGGATAACGTGAGCTTTTCTTTGGAATCATACATACCCATATTTTAACAGATTTTTGCAGACACGAACGGTCTTCAACACTCTCACTTCGACTATGATTGAGGACAGGACTTACGTGCAGACATCTACCTACATTTCCACTGCGACCGCCACAGAGACCGCCACAGAGACTCAACAAGTACTCGAGACTGCTCTCTCTGATTGTCTCGGCAAGGTCAGTCACTATCCCAGATATTGGGTAAATATCTCTGAATAGTGTGCTCCCAGTGCAAGTCCCAATGGTCGTTATCTCCCGGGAACAGCAACCAGTACAACACCTACGCTTCATATACTTTGTCCACGACCGCCGCATATGCTGCCCCCACTGAATCCAGCTCCAGCAACTCCTATGGTTCCAGTGGGTCATATGGCTCCAGCGGTTCATCCTACGGCTCCAGCGGTTCATCCTACGGCTCTAGCGGTTCATCGTATGGCTCCAGCGGTTCGTCGTATGGCTCCAGCGGTTCATCGTACGGCTCCAGCGGTTCATCATACGGTTCCAGCGGAAGCTCTCAATATGGCCCCGCCGGCTACTAAGCATGTTGCTCTGGGTTTGGGTTTAACGTCGCTCTTCACGCCATTTCGTAGATTTCAATCCATTGCTGCCCGCAAGGGCTCCTCTCAATACGGACAGACCGATACCTTTTTTATTTTTGCTGCTATATCCCACTGATTTGGTGCTTAATACGTTGTTTATTCGAAGTCTTTTCTTACGACAAGCAGGTCGATTCCTGCTTGTCCTTCCACCCTGTACCCTTAGTGCGTTCCGTACGATCTATCTGTAGCTCTTACGGTAAAATGGAATGCCTTGGGAAACGCTATGAGGCGTCAGGCAAAAAAACGTCCTAATTCGACATACTACACGATGCGCGCAGTTATTTCTTTTGGATCGTTGCAACTTGGCTTCGTGGTCTGTTGTGCAAGTTTATAATTTTGTATGCAACTCTCAGCCCTCAGCCCTCGTCAATGCTTGCCTGGTTAGCATCATTGGTCCGATTTTAAGGGCCTGGATTCAATAATTTTCAGACTTACAGACCCATCTCCCTGTACCGGAGCAAGTGTAGTCCGAGAGTATGCCGCCATCCACAATGTAATCTACTGGATTGCGTCTTCCAGGTGCCACCTGTCGCGTTCTGTCGCGTTGTGCTGAGTAAGTGATCGGTGACTTTCAGTTACCACTCACCTGCACCCGACCGCTAGCATACATAACGCTCAACTGAAACGTCCATCCTTCCCCATCCTTCTTCATCATGCCCCTCCGATTTCTCGATGGCTTCACAGATCCACAAGCCGTCAAGGAGGCCACTGAGCAATACCTCATCTTTTACTCTTCGATTGTAGATGGGAAACTATGGTGTCCTGTGAGTATCCATTTTCAATACGGTCACGGCGAGTCATCAATCTCAAATCCCAGGACTGCCGGGATGTCGAAAGTCTCATAAATCAGACGTTCAGTGCGGCAGCTGGCCCTTCCGCTCTAATTGTCTATGTCGGGAACCGATCAGAGTAAGCCCTAGTGTTGTATCATTATCAAGTTAAATGTTGTCGGCCATCGCTAATTAGGGTGTGAATAGGTGGAAGACACCATCCAATCCTTTCCGCGGTGGCGATTGGAAGATCACAGGAGTCCCGACGGTCATTCGAGTCAAAGACGTGAGTCCCGGCTTTACTGCGACCCTTCGATGTTACTGACAATACCACTCGATGACTCCAGGGAGCCGAGGGTGCTCGACTGGTTGAAAGCGAGATTGCCTCCGGGTTGTCTACACTCGTGAAAGCTTGACAACGACGATCTCATGCATATTCTTGAAACTACCGTGGAAAGGTGTTTTCAAATTCTGCTACAGCATCGAGCCTTGTCATCTGAGTTCGGATGGTGGTACAAGTAGCATAGTGTCAACGAAAGTGTTATACAGTCAGAGTCAACGAACAGAGGGTTGTATTTCCACCATTTCTCTTGCGAAATCTCCGCTTCGCCCACCTGATTTCCGTGTGACTTTGACCTCGCTAATCTCCATCTCCCGTCCAGCGACTGCCTTGAGCATATCCCAAACAGTGAGGAGGCCAACAGAGACCGCAGTAAGAGCTTCCATCTCAACACCGGTCTTTCCTTCTGTAGATACCGTTGCCTCGCATATGATATAGTGTCGATGAGCTGCATGTTCTCCTCCAGAGGTTTCGGGTGTAAGAGTTACGACGACGTTGGTGAGGGAAAGTGGATGGCATAATGGGATCAAATCGGATGTCTTCTTCGCGCCCATTATGGCCGCCAGCTGCGCCACAGTCAGAGCATCGCCCTTCCTCCGCGATTTGGCTTTTGCTCTCTCTTCGTTGCTGGTGGGTTCCGGGACGTCTGAAACAGGGTAGGATGAGGTGACTAGCTCATATGCAATAGGTGGGATGTATATTCTTCCTGAGGCTGTTGCCGTTCGTTTCGTTGGTTGCTTATCTGCGATATCAACCATGGATGCACGGCCTTCGTGATCAAGGTGGGTTAAAGAAGCCACTGAATGTAGGAAAGCCGAAATGGTAGGTGTGCGGGAAGCGTGAACATCATGTGGCCGTGAAAGGAGAGTTGGCCAGTTTGGATTGACAGCTTGTCGTCGTCGTTGTATGATCGGAGGGCCTAAAAATACAGTTGGGTATATTAGGCTCAGGATATAGAGAAGAACATGGTTTCTACACGTAGAGAAATAATACTCAACCACCTATCAATATCATTGGTCGATTCGTGACGACATCAATGTCCTCCATTCCTGCATGTTTCTCCTTCTTGCCGAAGACTGCCCGTCCGATTATTTGCAGTAACTCTTCGTCACTGGCGCCTTTACGCATTTCGTCACGCAACGATAGTTCTTTTGCATCAAACAAACAGACCTGCGAAAGCACGGCCTTTTAAGTCTCCATTTTATATTGAAGAGAGGAGGTAGCCTGACCTTGATCTGCCCGTCAGCTGTGATACGAAGTCGGTTGCACGATGAGCAGAAATGGTCCGACATGCTGCTGATAAACCCAAAACTTCCTGCGTGGCCCGGAATCCTCCAGGACCGGGCAGTGTCGTTTAACTCATCTGTGGCCCGGTAAAGATTGGGGTATTTTTCAGTTAACCGTTCCAATAATTCTGATGAGGGAACCATCTTTTTGGAATCCCATTTGTTGCCTATCAAGGCGAGTGCCTATTAGTAAATCATCGGTAGGCAGGCGCAGAAGCAGTCTCACCAGTAAAAGGCATAAATTCGATGAAACGTACCGACAAAGGGCTGTCCTTGGTCATTTCGACGAAATCAACAACTTCTGAGTCGTTCAACCCCTTGATGACCACTACGTTCAATTTGACGGACTGTAATGGGGAGCTGAGAGCAACATTGAGGGCTTTCATGACTGCATCGTGACCCCGCCGACGCGTTATGAGCTCAAATTTGAAAGGGTCCAGTGTATCCAGGCTACAAAGTCTTTCAGAGTGTGCGGAGTTATATCGGGCGTTGACAATACCTGAGATTCAGATGGGTCAATCCATTTTCAACGAGTCTGGGAAGGCGTCGGTGAAGAACTAGGCCATTGGACGTCATTGCGATGGACCTGAGGCCAAAATGCCGCAGTTCGTTCAGGCGGCCTGTAACAATAATAGGTATTCAGCATGCGTTGTAGTTCACAGTGGTAATCACGCACCAATGAGTTCCTCAATGCCTTTCCGTACGGTGGGCTCACCACCTGTTAGGCGTATTTTGGTAACACCACTTTTGACGAACAAGGTCGCCAATCGGATCACCTCGTCATTCGTCAATATTGTCCCATCTGGCGAGAGTTCAACTCCCTCGCTCGGCATGCAGTAAAAACCTGGTCGAGCATGAGTACGTTACTCGGAGATGAACAGATAGAAACGACCCTACATCGTAAGTTGCACCTCTCGGTCAACGAGATTCGGAGGTAGTCATGTTTGCGATTGTAAGAGTCAATGAGAGAGGGAGAGAGGGGTGATATCGAGTCAATTTCTGCGAGCCTTGCCTGCGATGGTGAGAAGAGTTTATGGCCTAATGTAAGATTTATGATACCTTGGCATATGCACGGGGAGTTGACTGAGATGAGAGCAGCCTGTGGAATGGACGAGGCAGACGACGAAGAGCAGATAAGGACATGATGGTAGTCGTTAGTCAGATTCAAGTCATGCCTGTAAAATGCTTGGAAGGTTGACCATAAGGAGGAGGAACAAATGCCGCGGGACAAGTATCAGAAATAACTTTTCAAGACAGTTGGCAAGATCACGAGTGACCAGGCGTGTGACACCAGAGGACGCGTCACTTTCCTTTACAGTGAACGCGTAAGTTCGCACTCATCTCCAAACTCTTTCAGCCAACATGGTAAGCAGTTATATTCACTTCGTAGGATGTATCTCACTGTTCCTTCCAGTCTATAATGGATCAGAACGGTGGCTCCGTGATCGCCATGGTCGGCAAAGATTGTGTTGCCATTGCCTCCGATTTGCGTCTCGGAAATCAAGCACTAGGCATATCGTCGAATTTCCAGAAGGTGGGTGACGCACTCGAGCCTACATACATTTGCTGACTACTGCATAAGATCTTCCCTGTGACAGACCGTATCTATCTTGGATTGCCTGGCCTTGCTACGGATGTTACAACACTGTATTTCATCCCCTTTTCAAACGAGGCATACAACTGACTGTTCACCAGCCGAGAACGATTTCGATTCCGCGTAAACATGTACACAATCAAGGAGGAGCGGGAGATTGAGCCCGAAACCTTTGCCCACCTCGTCTCATCAACACTCTACGAGCATCGATTTGGCCCTTATTTTGTTGAACCTGTCATGGCGGGACTCTCCAAAACACCTTCTGGGGGTGTCAAGCCCTTCATAGCTGCGACCGACCTCATCGGATGCCTAAATTTCGCAAAGGACTTCGTCGTCGCCGGGACAGCGAGCTCCAAACTGTACGGTGTGGCGGAAGGGTTGTGGGAACCTGACTTGGAGCCGGAAGATCTCTTCGAGACGATATCCCAAACTCTCTTGAATGCGGTAGACCGTGACGCATACTCGGGCTGGGGTTGTGTGGTGCATGTCATGTGAGTTTCATTGCCAATTTGCCACTCCTTGCTGATTGAGTATAATCTGGGTATAGTACGAAGGATAAGGTTGTTACACGCACACTCAAGGGAAGAATGGATTAGCGAAGCTTTACATCATACAGGAGCTGGTTCGATACTATCATATAACACCTCAAGAGATCTTGTAACCTTACTTTTGTACATCGCATAGACCATCGCAAACCGGCGAATCCTGAAGGAGTGAGAGCACCTGACAGACATTCCGATGGTAACCATACTGGTCTTGTGCTGGTCAAAGTTGGTCTGCTGGTTGCTGGACAATTTTGGGGCAATTTATTGCTGTTATCTGTACCTTCGAACCCGTGGGAGACGGAGGCGGGCCGCCATCAATTACATATGTAAGCTGACGCGTAGACATAACCGGCGGCGTTTGTTCCTCAACGATACCCCGCATTTGACCCGCAATCCTCTTTCAATACCCCCATGGCATCTTTACTTGCTCGTCGAGTCGTTACCCCCGTATTTTCGCTCCCCTCAGCCTCAGCAAGACTGATTTCCGTCAAGGTACTGCATCTGTGGATTCGTTGCTGAGAATATCCTTTATACTGACTCCCTAGTCGCTCTTGCACGGATCTCCGGAAGCAAAGAAAGACGGGGAACTAGACATCGTTCAGCATTCACGCATCGTGGGTCGTGGAAAATACGTCCACGGCTTTGAGAGTGAGTTATCTCTGGGACAAACATGCGCATTGCCAACATGCCACAACGTTATAGCACACCGTGTCAGGCCTGACAAGACCGAGGAATACAAGAAGGCTGCGTACGTAGTCTTTTATGCTTACGCTGACACCACAGTTCAATAGCTCCTTTCAGTGAGGCCTATTATATGGGAATTAAGGATGATCCAAAGTTGCACGTCAAGCTGACCGGCAGTTGGGAAACCGTCGTAGGGGAGCAAGACACTTTCTTTCATATCTTGGAGTATGAGAACTATGGTGGGCTTGATAAGACCAACGGGCTTGTAAGGTCGTCACCGGAGGTATGTATGCCTTTGAATGTTTGGATTACATATGGTTTGATATTTTGTTAAACAGCATGTCAAGGCCTACCGAGCAATACTCCCTTTCCTCGAATCCAGATCGTCTCAACTGAACCAAGAATTTGCTTTCTTCCCCTCGGCGCCCCCCCACGCCCAAGGTGGCATTTTTGAATTGAGGACGTACACCCTGCAGCCGGGTACTCTATTAGAATGGGAAACTACGTGGTGTGTTGTGCCTGTGGCTGTCCTTGGCCGTTCCTCACGGTCAGATCCTAGGCGAAGAGGCATTGAAGCCCGGCGAAAATTCACGGCTCCCGTCGGGGCCTGGTTTTCGCAAATAGGGAGGCTTCATCAGGTACATCACATGTGGCAATACCCGTACGTTCAATACCACAAATTAATTTATCCTGTGGCACAGGCGCCTGATTTTTTTTTTTTCACTTTTCTTTTCAGAACCCTCGAAGCACGCAAGGAACTTCGCGAACAAGCGTGGCAGATTGACGGCTGGGCTGAGACAGTATCCAAGGTAAGTTATTGCAACCCTTGATACGCACAATTGATCTTCAGTCCTAACTGTTCGTGCAGACGGCGCAATTGGCGAAGTCCATGGACTCTTTCATCCTTAAGCCCCTTCCCTTCAGCCCTCTCAAGTAGTATACCAATACATATATACCCCACATTGTATATTAAGGCGATCGGACCGACTAGTGGAAGAAAGTCGTCGGAGACGAATACAACGGCGGTCAGTCGGTTCCAGGAATCCGAAGCAAATATGATTCCGATCACGGCCTGGTCGATCAGATATTTGTTACGTAGAGTCACGTGTACGGCGTCTCATTTAATCGGCAATTTGAATGACTTTGAGAACTCTTTGAGACGAAAGTTAATTGCAATTCTCACCAGATACGTCCACCATGGAATGGCAATATTCTGATCACTCGGACGATGACGCGAACCAAGATGTGCCAACGACGAGCAGGAAGCGGAGTAGCAGAGGTACGTTTGCAATTTTCATAGCCTATAGACCATTACTCACCCCCATGAATAGCTTGCGATCAATGCCGCAAAACTAAGAGCAAATGCGAACGTTCATCAGACAACTCCGCTGTATGCAAAAGTTGCGCTGTGATAGGAACAGGTGTGTTCTTTGTGAACCGTTTCCAGAACGTTCTAACACATAGGTGCAGCCTGTACATTCCTAGGTACGACTCCGAGCTTCTTGATCTATGACGTTCATCGACTGACACCGCACCAGGCCCGAGCTATAAGCGTGGCCCTCCGAAGGGGTACATTCACGCAATTGAGCAACGTTGGCACCAGGTCGAGTCATTGCTCGGCGCAATCATTCAATGCCCTGATCCTCGCGTGCAAGGTCTCGTCTCTGATCTCAGGCAGGATGATCTTGCACGAGAGATTATCAGGAGAGTTGACAATGGGCCATACGTATGTTGTCTGCGGTTACTTCTATCCGCTATTGAGATTTGTGTCTGTAGGGACCGTCTGGCCGTCGCAGTCAACCTGATGCAGCGACCAAAGAGGATTTCTTTGCTTCTATACTGAAAAGCAGCGAGAGCAGCGTACCATCTCGTGACTCTACAAGAGCTCGACGGCAGTCTAGAGTTTCTCGCGAGATCGTCTCGTCAAATAAGGGTGACAATCCTGTACCATATCTATTTGAATGTGATTTTGATAACCATCTTTTAGATAACGGTCTTTCTGTGATGCCTACCAAGGAGTGGCAGGACAATCTCTCCAACCGTCTGGCGTCGTCTTCCTCGAACCACGATGGTTCAAGGGATTCGCGGAGGAGGAGGCTTGATAGCACATCGCCTCATTCGCAACCCGACTGGAAGGAGATGTATACTATGGACCCAGGTTTGCCTTTTGTTTTATCCTCTGCGAACATATGGATCAATCTTCGCATAGCTGACGAGGAGGAAAACCTGAAGCCTACAACTGAGGCATTAGGAGAACTTTCCTTGGACGAGAATCGAGAAGTATGAGAGAATGTTCTCACTAGTTTCGCGGGATTAATCATTATTAGGTGCGCTTCCATGGCAGAACCAGCGGTTTACAATTGCTGGGAAAGGACAACCGCACCGACGACCGCGTGGAAGGTGGTATATGGTTTGTCCATTCTATTTTCTCTCGTTAAACGCTGTTTCAAATTTTATCACCCAGGAATCTGCCCATGTCGAGGGTTTGGCCGGCCTCCAAGTATCATAGAAACTACCAGGAGCATATCAACACTCCGCCGCTACCTTCAAGCCACGTCCAAGACCGATTATTGGATCTCTACTTCAATTACGTGCACCCCATGTTCCCTGTCCTCCACAAAGATCGTTTTCTCGCTGAGTACAATCATAGGTACGTATTTTGCCCGCTTTCTGATAGTGACTCATCCTGAAGTACCTCTAGAAAACTCAAGTAAGTCTGTCTGCTTTCTATCATTTGACACGCTGAATAAATGTTTAGTGGACAAAACGGCACGCCCAAATCCCCGGATTACAGCTCAGGTTGTCCTCGACCTGATTCTTCTCAGGAAGTTACACCGCTGCTCCTCTTCTCTATCTTTACGATTACGGCTCGATTCTGCGACGATCAAATTCCAGATCATGTGCGAGGGAAAATGTGGGAGGCGGGATGTGATTATCTAGACAGCGCAAGAGTGATTTTGAGTAAGCCGCCTACTCCGTGTCCTGATTTTTAAGCTGAACGTGTACCTCCAGCCCAGGTTTTCCACGAATCAAGGCCATCGACTGTCCAGTCCTTACTTCTCTTGGGATATCGCGAAATTGGAATTGGTATGTCGTGCTATATTTTTTGGCGTTGTCGATGCTCATTGCCACCAAGGGTCCCAGGAGCAAGCGTGGCTTTTTACTGGTGGGAACTTGTGTTCTCGTTTTCTATTCATCAAGCCCTGATTTGAGTCCCTATCCCAGGAATGGCCATTCGTATGGTCTGCGACCTCTTTCTTGATTGACATGATATTTGATTGACCATACTCTAGGCTACAGATCTAGGGCTCAATTGTGACTCCTCCAACTGGAAGAGCCACGGTCATTACCTGTTCTCTCCAGGAGAGATCGAGACACGAGTTCAGATATGGTGGGCATGCTGCATCGCTGACGGGTCGGTCTATTCCTATAGAATGCTGAAATGACGTTGACAATTCAGCCCATTGTAGTTATGGGTCGGTTTATTTGGGTAAGTTTTATCAGTACCTTACCGCCGTATCTGATTGAGTCGACTAGGGCGACCCCTTGTGATCAAGGATGGCGATTTCGATGTGCCTCTTCCGGCCGTTGACGAGGTAACACTTCCGTAACCGTCGCATGCATGTTCTTTGACATTGACGTTATGGTTCAGGAAGCGGATCGGATTATGTGGCCACCGATTGGGAGGAATAACCTAGACACCACTTATCACCCTACCCCGGGACGAATCTCGGCCTGTTGGCGCGCTGTGGCGGGCCTATGTTAGTCTCTTTTTCATATCTGGCCAAACGTGATGCTCAATCCATGTTAGGTATGATCACAGGGTCAATTGTCAACAATATATATTCAATTCGGCGCGTATCTCCCGTAGTCAGGAGGGCTTCATATAGAGAAATTGAGTCACAATTGGACCAGTGGTATATCGGACTCCCGGAGACACTTCGATTTGAGACGACTAGCCGGCGGCTGGTGCCTCCGCCCCACATCCTTTTCCTCCATATAAGATATTGGGGCGCTGTCCTCCTGCTGAATCGAGCATTGTGCGTTTATATTCCTCCACACAGTACTCATTGACTTAATTTTTAAAATAGTATACCTAACTGGAAAGGGTAGGTGTTCATTTCACCGGTTTGACGATCCATACCAACAGTTTTACCAGTGTCGCACCAACTTCCCGCAACACTGCTGAGTTCAAAGCCTTTGACCTCGCGCAAGGTGCTGCTACTCATTTGAGCGCAATTGGTAACATTCAAAGGTCTATGAGTTTATTGAGCTAAAGAGGACGTTAACGCAGCCAATGTGTACCGGGAAACATTCTCTATGAAGCGAGGGCCTCCATTCCTCACATCTTATATCCTCAACGCAGCGTGAGTATTCTGTTTCTTTCTCTGATCTTACTGACAACCCCCCCACCTTTCAGGGTGATGCATATTCTGACCCGTATGTGTTCTGCCAACAATGTTCTTAATGGTGTTAAGTCATTTTGTCAGTAACACTTCGGCCCTCCAATGTTCAAGCCTCCCTCGGCCTTCAGCAGTGCATGGCCGCCCTGAAAGACATGGAGGTATGTTCAGAGATCGTCCATCTGAGATGAGAAGTCTGACCCGATGCAGGTTGTTTGGCCAAGTGCATCTCGTGCATGGGAACTCTTAAATGGCGTCAAAATGGGATCCGATGATTTACCTCCTCAAATCAACTTCCTGGATCGCCAAAAACGACCAGCTGATGCTGCTTTTGGGCAAGAGAAGAGCTCAGACTACCTACAACGGGAAGCATTCAAGAGCTCCGCTCCTGAACCTACCACAAGAGAAGAAAATGCTGGAGTTCAGGAACTGGGCACTCGGATCATGGCACACATGCTAGGTTTGAATATTCCAGGGATCGAGGCTTCTACCTCTTACTATCCTGGCTACGAATGGTGGCCGCGACACCATGAAACCACACCACCAGAATCACATCAATCATCTTCTGTGGTGGACTATGGACCTAGGGGTGATTTAGGTTCCGCCACAAATACCAATCCGGAGGCCGTGGGACCGAGAGGAACTGAATGGAACCAAATTCCCATCTCGAATCCCCATTATCCTTATGTTTACGATCGCTATGGCCTGTGATATCTTCTGTAGTTCCGATTTCTTTGTATTACAATTAAGTATCAGTCGACGGTTAACTAATTGTATTCTTAATTGGGCATAATTGTTGCTTTGTTCCATTTTGGAGACGACAAATGGTCGATCGTGATGTTAGGTAATCCGAAGTATGGAAAGCCCGGGACAATATGAAGTGTTGTTGTAGTTTTTATTGCTATCTTCCAACGCCAACGATGTCTAGCCTTCTCAATATCCTCAATCCAGAAGACGGGGGGCGGCGCCGAACAGTGAGGTGCGTAAAAACGCGTTATACTAGCAACCCACAATCCTCATTAGGATGCCCAGACTTATATTGAATATGGAACAAGCCTCAACGAGTGAGATGCCCTCCTCGCCAGGGACCTCTCCCGTGTCAGATTTAAGCGACAGCATGACAGTGGAGGACTCAATATACCGGGATCACGAGCCTCATCCCAATTGCCCTGACAGTCTAGCATGTCTGCCCAATACCGAGGGCAGACCTCAACATACACTTCCTGTCATCCTTCGCTGTGCTATATTGGGAAGCCCCCGTCAACGACTTACGATACGCGAAATATATGCCGCGATGGAGAACAAATACGCGTACTATAGGACCGCTGGGCCAACGTGGAAGGTAGATTCCGCTACTCTATTATTGTCAACGACAATTGACGCGACCAACAAAAGCAATCCGTTCGACATCATCTGTCGTTGAATAGGTTGTTTGAACGTCAGCCACGCCCGGTGACCGACCCAGGCTTTGGCTCCTACTGGACCGTGAACTTATCTGCACCTCCTGGGACCAAGAGACCTCGCAAAAGAGGCCGTCAGAATAAGGAAGGACCCCCGCTTCCCCCAAAGAAGAAGGGTCGACCCCGCAAATCTCCGTTGGTCGATGACCAGCTGTACTCTCTCCTTGATGCCGAAGAATACAAGCATAATCTCCTTGGCAGACCTGGAACATCCACATCACAACTTATTCTGGACGACTGGGCGGGAAGGAGCGATGAATATGGAGTACGACCAGACTACGAGGAGGAGTCAGAGGAGGAATGTGAAAGCGAAGAGGAGCTCATACACCCAATGGATCGACGAACTTCATTAGCCTCAGCTGGTCTGAGTGCATATCAACCTTCTCGATCATCCGCGCAGTCATTCAGTCTCCCTCCTTTTTCTACCCTCCGAAATGCCGACAGTATAATTGACTCCTTACATGCCGAAATTGCAACACTGCGGCGTCAATCGGCGGACGCGGTCTCCCTTTCGCTTCGTCTTTCAGAACAGCTTGTACAGGCGCAGACTGAAACTTCTCGGACACGTGCTACCCTCGAAACGGTTGAAGAACTACTGGAACAGGAGTCTAAGAGAAGAAGAGATATAGAAAAGGCGATCGACAACGAGGAGCAGAGGAGAAGAAAGGCCGAAGAGGCATTGAACTTGATCCTTGCGCGTTCGCCTAACACGGATTTATGTCTACTAAAGTGACACTTGCTAACCTTCTTGGAGGCAGATTCTCCTATGCGTTATATACATATTTATCTACGTAGAGTGGGAGAGTTGCGCAAATAGTAGCGTCCCATTGGTCTAATTTTGGAATTCAACGCGTCGATGAGATGCCAAATATGGACAAAGAGCAGATAATTTTTGACTTGAACGCCGGCTAAGTTCACTTGCTGAAATGGCCATTCCTCTAGGCCGTCCAAAGCTGAAGACAGCGTACGTTGTTCCAATTTGTGTACAACATCTTGTACTGATTCTTTTTCAGATTCAAAAATGCGCGCTCTGTTGGGCCTTTGTACACCTCCGGGCCAGTCGCCATTACACTGGACGGCAACAAAATCGTGACCTGCGTCTCCGAGGAAATTCTTCTGACAGAAATATCCTCTGGGCATGAGATTTGTAGGTTTGCTAGTGTGAGTCCAATATATGTCACCCCATGTCGAAATCAATTACACAAGTAATACAGGACACGAACACAATCAACTCCCTTTGCATCACTCCCTCGTCTAGCCATCTTCTTGTCTTCACGTCGTCACTCGCACTTCGTGTCTTCGAGATTCCGACATCGACCCCCTTGAAGAAATTGATTCACCCACTCCGCGTGATATCACGCGCTCATGAAGCCCCAGTCCACGTCTGCAAAACAGATCCTACGTCAACGTATCTTGCGTCTGGATCCGCCGACGGGGTGGTCAAAGTGTGGAATATTCGCAGTGGATTTGTTACTCACGTTTTCAAAGGTCATGGCGGCATCGTGAGCGCGTTGGCTTTCGATTATCCTCAGGACATGTCTTCTATAGCTCGGGAACAAAAGATGCGCTTGATCACCGGCTCTGCAGATACACGGCTCAGAATCTTTGACCTATCTGCGGCATCGAGTTCTGCTGGTGGAAAGCCGGAGGCCGTTCTCGAAGGACATTATTCCGTTCCGCGTGGACTTGATGTATCTCTCGACGGAAAATGGCTTGTTAGTGGTGGACGTGACTCTGTCGTCCTTCTGTGGGACCTTTCGTCGAAACAGGTTTCAACTGATTCGGCTAGCGGCAGTGTCAAAAGCAAAGGGAAGGGTAAAGACAAGGCGTTTTCACCTACTCTCGTAAAGACGATTCCCGTCCTAGAACGAGTCGAGGCGCTTGGTATTCTTCGGCCAGATGAAGACCTGACGGGATCTTCATCAGGGCCCGATGTCGTTCGTTTCTATACCGGCGGAGAGAAAGGTATCGTCAGAATATGGGACGGCAAAGATGGAAACGCCCTCTTCACTCTTGGTAGGGAGCACACCAAGACCTCTGATGATCAGGAGGAGCAAAGGCAGATTGTCGACGTCATGTATGTGCCCGCTTGTTGTGTGGAAAGGTCTTTTGTTTTCTCACACAGACTTCAGATATCTTCCCTCAACTTCGAGCGTCGTTTCCGTCCACGCCGACCAAAATATCATCTTCCATTCTCTTTCGACACAATCGTTAACACGACAGCTGATTGGATACAACGACGAAATCGTGGATGCGACTTTCTTGTCACCCAACTTCACCTCGTCTGAGAAGACAGAGCGCGATTCTCATCTCGCATTGGCGACGAACTCTTCTTTAATTCGCGTGTACGACACCCACTCCTTCGACGCTCGTCTCCTCGACGGTCATACCGACGTCGTACTCACATTGGACCAGGGTGTTGCTGGACGTTTACTCGCCAGTGGTAGCAAGGATCGTTCCGCGAGGTTGTGGGCTCCGAAGCTCAACTCTGGCGATTCAGGTGTGGAGTGGGGCTATAGTTGTGTTGGCGTCTGCGAAGGTCATGCTGAAAGTGTCGGCGCAATTGCCCTTTCCAAAAAAGCTGGCACTGAGGGTGAATTGAATCGTCCACAGTTCATGTTCACTGGAAGCCAGGATCGAACGATAAAAATGTGGGACCTGGCTGGAGTTGAACTGAAATGCGGGGACGATGAAGATGAACCTTTACGGTGCAAGAGCCTGTGCACGCACAAAGCTCATGACAAAGACATCAACGCGCTGGATGTTTCTCCGAATGACAGGCTTCTTGTCTCCGGTTCTCAGGATCGAACTGCAAAAATATTCAGCATAGAATACGTCGCAGGATTTGGAGGCCACGCCCCAAGGGGGGAGCTCAAATTGATCGGGACGTGCAAAGGGCACAAACGTGGTGTGTGGACTGTGCGGTTCAGTCGGACAGAGCGGATCGTGGTGACAGGAAGCGGCGACAAAACCGTGAAGCTGTGGAGTTTGGATGATTTTTCTTGCCTGAAAACATTCGAGGGCCATACAAACTCTGTGTTGCGAGTAGACTTCCTCAATGCGGGTTTGCAGATTGTCAGCACCTCCTCAGATGGGCTAGTCAAGTTGTGGGATGTCAAAGAAGAGGAGTGTGTAGGCACTCTGGACAACCACGAGGACAAGGCAAGCTCATATGACCTTTCCGATGTCTTGCTGTACTAATCCTTTTCTGTCCTAGGTGTGGGCGCTCGCTGTTAGCAATGATGAGACACGCATTATATCTGGGGCGGCCGACTCGGTTGTTACCTTTTGGGAAGACTGTACCGAGGAACAGGACGAGGAAAAGGAGGTAGCCCGCGCCAGCTTGGTGCAAAAGTAAGTCATGAGTTGCTGGTTCGTGCTTCACCCATTTAGTGCGGTTTTCATTACAGGGAACAAGACTTCCAAAACTATCTTGCGCTGTATGACTACCGCAGGGCTATCCAACTGGCCCTGGCTATGCAACAGCCGGGTCGATTACTGTCACTTTTCCGGAATATCCAGACAACCGATGTGGATCCCACCTCTATCACGGGGCGGACTGCTGTGGACGAGGTAATCCGATCCATCGGTGGTTCTGATCTCGCCAAACTGCTCCAATTTGCGCGAGATTGGAATACTAATGCAAAAACCAGCCGTGTTGCTCAGGGCGTACTTCACGCAATCGTAAAGTTGAGGTCGGCAGACGAGCTGATGAAGGCTTTCGGGGATGAACATAGTGAGGCCGCCTTTGCCGAGGGCGAAACGCCGGGGGGCAAACCTGGTTCGGCACTCAAGGAATTCGTGGATGCCTTCATTCCATACACAGAACGCCATCTATCGAGGATGAACAAGCTAGTACAAGAAAGTTATATGGTGGACTACATTCTGAGCGAGATGGACGATGGAACATTCGACGATATGGATGTAGATACCATAGTCTGATATCCATTGAGAGCAAGTATAGTGTCTAGCCTAAAAAATTCAATCGATATGAATGCCGTTCACGATCTTGCCCAACTGACATCCGTGAACCCCATTGAACAGGAGAACCCAGTCGCCGACTTTGATGCTATCTTTGGTCAACTGACCGTCCTTATCCTCGTGGATACGCCCCTGCTCGAGAAGCCATCGCCGGAGCACCCCAGACAGGCAGCCTGTCGAATTTGAAGGCGTCAGCCACTGAGATGCCCTGTAAACAGCGACATTGAAGATGGATGTTTCTGTAATGAAACTCTGCTCATTGTACAAAAGCACCTCGGTCATCATCGGCTTATGTATGAGGGGCGGCAGATTAACTCGCCGGCGTGCATCCTCATAATGTGGTCGGTATGTGGTCTTGGTGGATGTGAAGATAGATGAGGGGCAAGCGCCTGGATCAAGATAAATTGAGAAGACAGAGCCGAACAATGAGGCGTTGTCAGTAAGGGGATTGAAGAATGACGCAGATGTAGGATCCGACAGGAACGGGGGAACAGGTGAAGTCGTCACAGCCAATTTCCCGGTCTGAGAGAGGGTGAAGCGTAGCTTTGAGATGAAGTTGTATCAGCAGTTCAAGTCCCAAAACGTATTGGGCTTACCTTGAAGGCACGACCCTCGTTCCTATCATCATTGATATTTGCCACTACATTCTGGCAGGTGGTTTTGAAGTCATGATAAACTAGAGAGGACTTGGCTTCCTCCCAGTTATGACGATCTGCCGCGGCGACAAGACGATCGAAGTGGTACCGTAAGAGGAAAATATTGGAAGGCTCGTCATCATCGTTATTCCACTTCAGATTGAGGAGAAAATCGTCATAGCGTGTCGAACTAAGCAGGTCATAACGCTGAGAGGAAAATGTGATTGACATGGTAGTTATAATTAGTCATGCACTGTGATGTCGAGAAATGATTGCGCTTACGCCAAGTGCTTACCATACATAATGTCCTTATTTGTGGCTGGAGATGATTGCACAATGCCAAGTGCTTATTGCACTTACAAATTGTCCTTATTTCCGGCTTAGTGTTGACATTTAGTTATGGGTATTCGTTCTATGTAGCACGTATGTACGTAATATACACTATTCGCAAGTAAAATGAAGGGGTATCATATTAGCTGTTGAGCTACTTCATTCTTTCAGACCTTGTTGGAGCCGTAAGCATCCTCATCGCCAGTGAACTTCTCCACGGAACGTTCTTCAGGTGAAGTTTGAGTAACAGTCTCTTTGGAAACATGAATCGAATGAATTGTCTGACCGGCTACTGTTCGACTTTGCGTTTGCATGCGGAATGCGTTGGATGTGGTCTTGGAAAAGGATAGGTGAGGAAACAGCCACAAGATTTAGATAAAGTAAGTACATCGCCTTCAACATCCATGGTGGACGTATTCATAAGCTTGAGCTCAACGCGGGCATTGAGGGTGTCCAATAGGGTCTTTGTCAAGGCGTCAATCCAAGCGACAATGAAGAGAGACTGTCACAAACATTGGTGTAGATACGGCCGATGGGATACGCAAACATGGCGTAAAGGTTGGTATTACCATGAAGCACGAAGGAGAACAAATCTGCCAACGCAAATATGGAAGCGAACAATCCAGTTTGAATAGCACCACGGATGAGACGGTTGATAATGGTGTCTGTCTTGCGGAAGCCAGTGCGAGAGCGACTCAACACAAATGACAAGATAACTGGACGTTGTTTTGAGAAACGGGGTAGGTTAAGGTCGGTAGGAAATGATACTGACAGGTAATAAGCAGATCTGCACTAGTCTGGAAACCAAGCCAGCAGATGACGAAAGGCTTTAAGGGTGCGAAATGGGCAACCCTGATGTCAATTAGCATATGCCACACCCACGTTCATACAGCAGCACTCACTCTCTAATGACGCCAGAACGAACTCCAGCATAGATACCGAAGACGAAGCCAAGGAAGCTCAGAATACCAATAAGTCCAACAAGAATTTTGTTCTTGGTCAAAATCCAGACGCTGATGATAGCCTTCAGTACAAATGAAATGTACATGGGGTACCCCAACATACCGATGACCAAGGAAGTATTGAGTGAGGATGGCAGCCACTGAAGTAGCGCATGCAGTGAAAGGGATGGTCCAGCTAACGAAGGCGAGGCTTGCCGGATTGGCATAGTTGGTAACGCTGGGGAAAGATATAAGGGATGATAAAGAAGTGCACTCTACGAGGAAAACCCACCACAACTCCCAGCCAGCATAGACCGCCACTGCGCTGTGCAATGTGTCCGTTACAAAGAGTGTGCCGACAATAGCCCTAACGTAATATTAGTAAATGAATTGGTTAATGCTTAAACGCATACTTGATCCACATAGGGTCCTTGAACTCTTTAATTTCCATCAGCAGACCTTCGCGGCACGAATGAGTTGATACGCACTGGTGTTCGCATAGACCATGAATTGATACGTCACAAGACCATAGAGATAGGTGTTGACTGTACGCAACGAGCGTAAGTATCACAAGAAGAGTAACTGAAGGAAGCTATAAAGACATACAGAATAATCCAAGTAAAAGGACACCTGTGAATTCGTTAGTGAAGATTGTGGGTGCAGCGACTGGTTGACTGACCAACTGTTGTGTCAAAAGCACCCATTGTCGAGATCAGATGTAGGTTTCAATAGAACAGCTGGGGCAGAGGAAGGCGGGGTTCTGTAGTTTTTTCGCTATCCTTTTAACTATTGGCGGGGCCGCCTGAAGGGTCGCATGCTGGTCTGAACAGTGTCATGCATTTACGAACTGAGAGTGAAAAAAAAAAGAAGGGCAGACCCTGTGGGGCTGGCTATGAAAATTTTGGCCCTGGACAGAACCGGAGGTTTGGTAGGAAGCTAAGCCAGAGGTGGTGCCAGATGTCCTGCAGGGACTTGCAAGGGGATTCGAATTTTGCTTCCGATACAGGGTCCCCTCCTTCTTCATCACCGGCATCATCCTCTGGTTCCCACGACTCCCTCTCTTACTGAATTCAAATTTGTGATG
This sequence comes from Tephrocybe rancida, assembly GCA_018858115.1. Classification (NCBI taxonomy): domain Eukaryota; kingdom Fungi; phylum Basidiomycota; class Agaricomycetes; order Agaricales; family Lyophyllaceae; genus Tephrocybe; species Tephrocybe rancida. The sequence continues at coordinate 62,137 of JABCKT010000019.1, forward strand.
CTGTTCCAAAACGCACACTGGTTGTCGATCAATAATCGCTTGCGGTACTCGTACCCCGTTTCGATCTCCCTCCCGTACACGTGTAATGGACCTGCACATTCCAGGTCCCCGTTATACCATTCTGCTTCTGGTTAAATGCTTTCCTGTGGAGCTCCTTTCCCTCAAGGGTTCAATTTCTTTCGATTCGCGCGGACGGCCTACTTGGAAATCTTCGAAAAATCCCTCGAAATCGTGTCACAAGAAAAATGGAATAGCGTCGGTAATCGATAGGTAATATTTGGAATTTATCAGGTCGCATCAAGTCGAATTTCGAAAGCATTAAATACCTCACAAGCCGTTGACTAGGATAACGATTACCATGTCTCTCTCCGAAATTACCAGCCTCCAAAGCACTCTCAACAGCGCCCTTGAGATCTTCAAGGCAGAGCTGGAAGCCCAAGATCTACCAGAGCCTTCTTTGAACACCTCGAAAGCCCATCCCATCGATGACATCACCTACTTACCCAGCCCAGCCATGTTTGAAGCCCGGAGGGTTGCCCTAGCCAGCTTGGTGAGTGGCTTGCACTCTGTCTGACGTTCCAATGCTGGAACAACGTGTATCAGGGCTTGTTGAAGTCTCTGGTCCAATCTCCTTACGACGCGCTAGCTGCCAACACTTGGATGACCCTCGAATCTGCTTGTGTTCGCCTTGCTGCTGAGGTCGACCTTGCAGGTGTCCTCGGAGACTCCGAGGACGGGCTAAGCATAGACGAAATCGCCAAGAAGACCAACGTCGACGGTTTGAAACTTGGTAAAAGTCATATAATTTGAACGCCACGAATTTCGTGCTAACATTTATTCAAATTGTATTGCAGAGCGTTCACTTCGTTTGTTGGTCTCCCAGGGCTGGTTCCGCGAACCGAGACATGGTTTCTTCGCTAACAATCGGTTGAGCAATCTGATCAAGAGTGGTCAGCCTGGTTTCCACCTCGCTACTTACATGTCAGCGCCAATTGAAAATCAATTGCCAGAAACGTCCATCAACACTAACGCCTATTTACGTTACTCAGGAATGATCTTTTTAATAAGGTCACCGTCGGCTTTTCCGAGATGATTAACCACCCCGATCCAGAATTCAGGAAGAGTACCGACCCCCTCCATACAGCGTTCCAATTGTCATACAAGACAGACGTCTCGTTCTTTGGTGTCGATGGGTGGCTCACAAAGGATCCCGAAGAGGCGGTCAAATTCGGCTTATCGTCAGTACTCTTATGTTTCAGGACGATACAAACTCAATTAGATTATGTAGGATGGGTGCTGTTGGCCCTACCTCCGATCCTGGTGTGGCTGCTGACTTCCCTTGGGCGGAGATTGCCAAAGGAAAGGACGCCATCGTCGATGTTGGTGGTGGACAGGGGACCCTTTGCTGTTCGCTTGCGGCCAGGTACGCCATTCCACAGCCTTGTGTTTCTTGCGGTGCAAACTATTCACTTCAGATATCCTGAGATCAAGCAATTCATCGTCCAGGACCTTCCTACGACTCGTGAAGCTGCGGAGTCTTTCATTGCTTCCAAGGGCCTATCCGATAAAGTCAAGTTCGAAGCTCAGGATTTCTTCAAACCCCAGCAACGCAAAGGAAAATATGTCTTTGTCATGCAACGAGGTAAATTTTTTTTGTTCAATTGCTTCAAGGCCAGCTACTAATGCCTTTCAGTCTTACATGATTGGAGCACAGAGCAAGGTCAGAACTAATTTGCCAGTCACTTGGGCATTCTTTTTGATAACCGTATTCCTAGGGGCGAAGATGCTTCGCCACATTCGAGACGTTCTTAACGACGAGGCCAGTGACACCCTTTGTTTTGACTACGTATCTTGATCTTGAAATACTCACAGAGTTGTCTTCTAATCATCGATACTATCATCCACCCTGGTGTTGTTTCTTCCGCTGGACCTACACTCTCAGACTCGCTTGCTCGCTTGAACAAGAATACATACGAGCCTGTTCCCCCACCTGAGTTTATCCCCGTTGATTTCGGCGATGCGAGCCGTATCCAACACCAAATCAATGTCGCCCTGACTGCTGTCTGTAACTGTGAGTTCTTTCTCTCACATTGCTGTAGTGCCATGGCTCAAGAATATCCGTAGCGTTTGAGCGCACGTTGCCACAGTTACAGGAGATGGTGGAATTGGGTGGCCTCAAAATCAAGAAGGTGAACGCGACTAGGTCAGTCACCCCAGCGCTACCTTGCATATTATAAGCCGCTGATACACTCACAGAGGATGGGCATCGATCACAGAAGTAATGACGCTTTAGCTTCAAACACCATTTCATATCAACGCTTTCTTAAGCAACCTAATAGTACCCTTGTGAATTTGTCAATATTCATGAAAGAATGCTCGATTTTGCAGGTCCCTATCTACACTGATATCTCCCGGAGTTCTTCGCAGAATCCATGGAAGTGATCCTCCCACAAGGTGTCGTTGATGAGTCGCCCGGACGCATATTTTCCGCACATTGAGCCTCAGATTGCAAGTGACATGATCACCCCGATCAATTCAGAGGCGACCAATATAAATTCTGTTGCGCCTATGAGATATACGTCGGAGTGGGTGAGTTCTTGTACTTATTCCTGCTGAGGTGTAATCCACCTTCCAAGAGCCTATGAATATGGCAACTAGTGGGCGTTGAGATTTACGTTGAATATTAGTTACTACGAAGCCATGACGCCATGATATCCTATAAACCCTAATATCCTTTCCAACTGAGTTTTGGCAGCTCTACTTTCCGCAGCCTATGAGACGCAGCAAGACGCAGTCAAATTTAAAAAGTCAACAAACTTCAGACTGACATCAAGTTCACAGTGTCAGTATAACATCTTGATAACGTCATCCAATCAACGCAGTTCGTATGACCAAGCTGACATAATAAATACCTGTACGGCTGCGGATGTGACATAAAGACAAGTCAGAGGCAATCCTTCACACCCACCTCTCACCTCAATGTTCTCTGTCAAGGCTACTTACAACGGCGAGATCCGTCGGTTCTCTTTTCCAGAATCTACTACATTCCCGACCTTTGAGCAGTTGTACGCTCAGGTGTGCATTAAATAAGCCTAATATCCTTACAAGCTCCTGTCTCACCCACCCTTTGACTAGCTTAATCGTGTGTTTCCGTCAAGCAACAAGTACTATCTTTCCAAGCTCTTATTTTTCCCGGATGCGACGAAACCCGGCCGGATTCTCATTGGTAGTCAAGTTCACAATGCTGAAGACTACAACAAGTGTATATTAGCCTTCAGGGGTCGTTCCTGGCCCAATGCTTCTCTCAGGTTCTCCCTAATCGACGGGAGCTCGGGCTTGGGACAGGGTCGCTTTCTCAGTCAAACAGTCGGCCAATTTCCATGGACAAAGGACTCGGGTGCGCCTTTCAGCGCTGGTGACACAGCCTCAAAAGCAACACCAAACCCCGGACTGTTATTCCCTCCTCGGCCCCCTGTCACTTTCGTAATGCCGCCGCGCGCCCTCGCAGAGCCAACGGGCGAGGAAATGCTAGTTGATGTTTCGAATGATGCATACTCCGTTGGCAGCAGTTCAGCATTTTCTTTCGAAACGGCTCGTCCGCAAGAAGCCAATGGCGTTACATCGTCATGCTGTTCGACAGCTCAAGTCAAGAAGGATGTCGAGAATCTTTTGAAGACCTTTCAACGAGACCTTGATCGGGCGGTGGCACAACTATCAGGCTCAAATACCCCTATCGCTTCTGTAAATGTAATGCCCTCCTCGCAGCTTGGGTCTACGCCGCCCCACCCGCCCACGGACTGTTCTTCTTGTGGTAAACCTCCCGCAGGCCTATGGTTTGCTTGCGATGACTGTTTTGCCGTGGTGGTCAGTGTTGAGCGCCAACTTCATAACATTCGTCTTATCATTACACAGTGCTCCCGGTGTAATATATTCGACATGGCAAATCTGTGCACAGAATCTGGCGGCAGGCATACTTTGAGGCTCGTCTCACAGGCTACCGGACCGTCGAACTATCCCATCGGCCACGAATTTGCATGGCCAAGAGTGACGCACCCTCCGCCCACCATCACGCCTAGTGTATCGCCGTAAGTGCTGCGGTCCACCTTCTCTTGCAACGGTGTTTCTCAAAACTTCTATCAACAGGAACAGTTCATCCAACAACTATTTCATCCCCCCCTTGCCACCATTTTCTTCCTCTTCACTGACCGGTGCCAACCCCACCTCAGTTTTATCGCCGCCTGCTATTCACCGTAGAATCGTCTGCGACAATTGTCACCTAACTATTGAAGGAGTTCGCCATAAGTGCGTCGACTGCCCCGGTATGTATACAATTTAAACCCAGGATCACCTTGACTTACTTGTATAATATAGACTTTGACCTGTGCACCCCGTGTGTCGATAACGGTGCACACGAACGCCACAATCCTCATCATCAGCTACGTGACATAGTGGAACCGCGGGCAGCTGCCACCTCAGTTTCAGTTCCGCCTCCGCCCGTTATTCACAGAGGCATCATTTGTGACAGCTGCAGCCAGATAATTGAAGGCATTCGTCATAAATGCCTTGACTGTCCTAGTCTGTTTCAAATTTTACGACGCACAAGCTCATCCTTACCTATTCTCACGCAGATTTCGATCTTTGCACCCCGTGTATCGATAATGGTGCACGTGAACGTCATGATTCTGATCATCAGCTGCTCGAAATCGCTGAACCTGGGCGAGTTATTGTACACACCGTTAACCTGCCCGAAGGCCACACATCTAGTTGGACTTCGCCTGCCTCGATGCATCAACCTTCAGTTGTTCCCGTTTCGCATAATGCAACTTGTGATATGTGTGATTCCAGGATTGCAGGACATCGCTATGTACATAAACGCCCTTTCCATTCCTTTGAAAAAGCTACTAACCTATTTGGTAGAAATGCGCAGTGTGTCCTGACTTCGACACGTGTGAGCCTTGCTTCGCGTGCGCTCTTTCTCTTGTTTCAGATACCTTGAACTGACACACGTATATAGCATCACAGAAGAACAACATCCCTATCATTCCTTTGTCAAAATATCGAAAGAGGAGGACTTTATTGTCAGTATATTTTACCTGCTCAAGGAACCCTTACTTAGTTTTGTTGTTCAGACGCGCGAGCGTGCCCCCAGTCCCCATCATTTTGCTCGTTGCGACGGTAGGCTTAGATGTCCTTTGCTCAGATTAAAATATCTAACTTCCATGGCACAGCTTGCTCTAAGTTCATTGAGGGAGTTCGTTACAAGGTTCGCTTCTTTCGTATATATGGTGATGCCGTTTATCCTGACTTGTATCTTAGTGCATGCATCGTGACTGCCCCGATTTTGATCTTTGCGAAAGATGCGAAGCTCTCCCCATCCCTCAGCACCCTGATACACACCCTCTATTGAAAATGAGATCTGCGGAAACTGTCATTCCGACGGTTTACCGTTCGCCAGAGTTTCTACAGCAAGACGAAGTATCCGCTTCCTCGTTTCTTGGGGGCATCAATCAACCAATGTTCCAGGAACCGAGCGTAGCCTCAAGGTCTCATGTTGTAGTAGCTGAACCAGGATCAGAGTCTATGTATGTCGTTTTATCTTTTGTAAAGTGCGGCGTGGTATAACCTATTATTTATTTTTTTCGTAGGCCCTCCTCATACGACATACAGACCGAATATGGTGGCCTCACCCTCACGTCCCCTGAACATGCCACCACGTCGACTAATCTACCTGGTCTATTCAGCCACTGCGTCTACCCTATGCCTCTCCATTCCCCGCAATGGCCCTCGTTGATGGAGCCCGCTTCACAGCTCCATGACGACTCTCCGTCAACAAATGAACATCCAGAGCTCAGCCTTCCAGGACAACTTACAGGCCTTAATTTCGGCTCCGATGTCGAAGTTTTGTCACCGTTGAACACCACTTCGCCTGCTATACTTGATGCCATCGACGCCCCAGCAGTTCCCGGCGCCTGGCATAGCGCTGGGTTGAGTAACATCATTAACAGCCCTCCCGAACAGCTCGTCCCTTTCCAGCCCCCAACACGTAAGGATGACTCAGTATACTCCCATGAAGAAGCTACTGCGACAGATTCTCCTCTGCATACTGAAGCTATTCTCATCCGACCCGCCAGTCCAGACCTGCCAGAAATGCGCCAAGTATTTCCCTCGAGTAATCGATCCCTTGCGGACCTTCTCAACGGATACAATTCGATGTCAAACCTGAAGATAGAGGATGTAGAGATTCAGGAGGAACTGTCTGACATTGCCTCAACGCCACTGTCTGCTGGTTTTATTGAGGACATAACGGCTCCCGATGGGCAGATTTTTACAGCAGGGGTCACATTCATCAAAGTCTGGCGAATGGTCAACAATAGCGCTCGGGATTGGCCTTCTAACACACAGGTTGTATTCGTTGGTGGCACTCAGCTTGTTAGTGGCAACCCTCCTCCACATATTCAGCCCATGTGTACCGTAGGCCCGTTGAAACCCGGGGAGGAGAAGAATGTATGGACACCTGAGCTAAAGGTTTGTCCTCTGGCTTGTCTAGTGTATCTTATTTGAATAATTTTTCAGGCACCCGACACTCCTGGTAGGTATACAAGCTACTGGAGACTGCAGGATGACAAGGGTGAATTGTTTGGTGACAATATCTGGGTCGAGTGAGTGCATGAAATATTGCAGTGTTCACAAGTCCCTGATCCAGACTTGAACTTCCGTAGAATCGAGGTCGTCAACCCTTCAACTCCTTCATCTCATCGCGAGGAGTCCTTGTCGTCTTCTTCCGTGATTATCATGCCCGATCCTACCTCACCACCCTCCCCCGGCGCCATTGAGCGAGCAATCTCAAGATCTCCCACCGTTGACACCGAAGATGATTCCGATGATTATCTTTCGGATTCATCCTCGGTGTCCATCGTCAGTATGCCGTCTTCTGAAGATGACGCAGATATCACACTCTGGGCAGAAAGCCGTGCCCAAGGTCGTAACACACCCGTCGAGGATCGAGCGCAGACAACAGCTGCTCATGTTGCGGAGCATTCATCCCAGGCCATGGACTATGTTCTTCTCTACGACGACAACACTTCCGAAGAAGAATGATTGTGAAAGTGAAATGATTTTTGTGGCTATATACGAACCATCTTTTACTGCACTTATATCGGTTTCTTTGCTGTACTTGTATCTTCTCGATGTGTATCCTTCCCGATGAAGAAATCTTTATTCATATTGGTATTTGAAATGCTTTCAGCGAGAAGTAAAAGCGACAACCGTATCCTTTCCCACCACATCTGTTCTGACATGTTCCAAGCTGTGTGTCTGGTCGTCATGCATGTCAAATGATTCCTTTTCTCGATGGACGGTGAACTCACTGTGCCTGAGTGTAAATGGACTCCGTAACCAACACCTTCTGCGCCGACAAGAGTCGGAGCGACGGTGACGATAAGGGAATCGATGACAGGATGTCCCGAAAGGGAACTCTCGAAGAAAGAGGCAATGATACGGGCTCCGCCTTCCACCATAAGAGTACGAATTCCGCGCAGACGGAGCTCAAGGAGGATCTTGGGAATTGACAACTGGTTATCTAAATATGCTTCAGCAATGACTACTTGGAGCTGAGGGCGATATTCACACCATGAGCATCTATGGGAATCTGGATGACTTTCGCACCGGCTTTCTCGAGCATCTCCAGACGATCCCGCCATTCTGCATCGTCCGCCGCCGCACAGATCACCCATGGCCGTCTGCCTCGGCCAGATTGATAATTACTCAACAGCTTACACGTCGGCGGGAGACGAAGTCGACTGTCAACTATTATGGGTCTCGGGAGGTTGTGCCTCTGTGCCTCTGGTAAGGGTGGTAAATGGCGAGCTAGAGCAGAGGTTTGTCAATGAGATCTAGCGGATTTGTCGAACACATTCGAACCGTTAAGCTGAGGGTCATCGTTAAGTGCTGTTCCGATCCCAACAAGGATTGCATCGTGCATCGTTCGCATCCTTACGGGCAGGACTGAACTCAGTCAGCATTGGCGGTAGGCGTAGAGACCAACCAATGAGTAAGAATCATGCTCTCTTTCCCACTGAGAATCAGTTGTTTCCCATGTTGGCCAGCAATCTTTGCATCTAGAGACTGTGCAAAAGTCAGAGTGACCAGAGGGCGGCTTTCAGGTACGGGTGCTGAAATCGTAGCATAACGCGCAAGGACGGAGGTCAAAATATCAGGTGGATAGGCGTTTGCCATGAAGACGGCTGTTCCTGAAATAACTGGCAGGTGTTGTTTGCTTTTGATATTTGCTTGATATTTGCGGCTCCAATAATAGCACCCGAGTCAGCAGCAGTGACGAGAGATCCTCTTTCTCCATGACTAAAGAATCGAAATTACTCGAGCCTACGAATGAGGTGGAAGATGATCCTCAGCACGACGAAGTCGATGATGGTGACGATGAAACCATGACTGGGGACGCCACAGTAACAGGTACAACTTTCTTCGGTCATTGCCATCGATACATTGTGTTTCTCATTCACGAAATCTGGCAGGCGAAGGAAAGAAGAAGAAAAAGAAGAAAAAGCCCAAGAAGAAAAAGTCGGAGCAGAGTGACCCTCCCCGTATCGGTCTATCCAAATTTTTCCCAGATGGAATCTATCCTGAGGGTGAGATTCAGCGTTATAAAGACGAGTATGTCTTGTTGGAATACTCCCTAAGGCCACCAATAATACTCTGCCCTGATCCAGTAACACATGGCGTACGACTTCGGAGGAAAAACGCTACAACGAGAAGATGGCGAACGAAGATCCGGAAACGACTTACCAACACATCCGGCGTGCTTCTGAGGTCCATCGCCAAGTACGCCAGCATGCACGGAAAACTATCCGGCCTGGGATGACCATGACTGAGATCGTGGAAAACATCGAAGCGGGCACACGAGCGTTAGTCGAGGAGAACGGCCTGGAGTCAGGCGTTGGATTCCCCACAGGTGTTAGCCTGAACAACTGCGCTGCCCATTACACTCCAAATGCTGGAGATACAACCGGTGCGCCACCCTCTTCATTCCACTTCGTTCGACCCGCTCAGTTTGCTGTAGTGCTTCAGCAGGGAGATGTCCTCAAGGTCGACATTGGAGTGCATGTCAAAGGAAGGATCGCGGATTCTGCCTTCACGCTGACTTTTGACCATACATACGACAAGCTCCTTGAAGCAGTTAAAGCTGCAACAGACACTGGCATTCGGGTATGCATTCTTCAAGGATCAATCAACACAATGGATCGCTGACAAGCATCTCTAGGAAGCAGGCATAGATGTCAGGCTCGGCGAGCTAGCTGGTTATATTCAAGAGACCATGGAGTCCTACGAAGTTGAAGTTGGAGGCAAAGTCTACCCAGGTAAGCCTCTACCTCCCTGAACCCATTTTTCCGATATCAATATCCTTCTTCCAGTCAAGCCCATTGAAAATTTGAGTGGCCATTCAATAAATCTGTATCAGATTCATGGGGGAAAGTCTATTCTACTCGTCAAAAACGATGATCAGACGAAAATGGAAGAAGGTGAATACTTTGCCATCGAAACCTTTGGATCCACAGGGCGTGGTCGGATTGTCGAGGGTGTGAGTGCATTTCGAAACATGTGAATGCTTGCTAATACTGCGAAGGGTGAATGCTCTCACTATGCTAGAGTCTATGATGCACCACATGTGCCTCTGAGGTACGTGAAATGCGTTCAGTTCGCCGAGGCTCAGGCTCACGACCAGGCTCGCAGGTTAACATCTGCGAAATCGCTTCTTAAAACCATAAACAAAAGTTTTGGCACTTTACCTTGGTGTCGCCGATATTTGGACAGGATCGGCGAGAGCAAATACCTTCTAGCGGTGAGAAAGAATCTATCTGGACACACGAAGGATATTGATGTGCCGTGTTTCTAGCTGAACCACCTGGTTGCACAAGGTATCGTTCAAGATTACCCACCGCTATGTGATCAGCGCGGCTCTATGACAGCTCAATTTGTAAGTTATTATTGGTTATTTTCTTTCTCCGGCTCATGACGCTTTGCAGGAGCACACTATCTTGCTACGACCGACTGTCAAAGAAGTGGTTACTCGAGGAGATGACTATTGATCTACCCTGATCTGACCCCTACTTCATGTACTGCACACATCTAGTTGTTTGGAAATGTTCATAGTTTTTTGTGAGCTGGTATTGATGGAATAGGAGGAGCAAGACAAGACGATCCAGAACGCGAGAGGCTTCCGCGAATGAATGAATGAGTGATCGTCGGGCTACGTGTAATGGCCGAATGGGGAACCGGAAATAGCGGCTGGACCTCGGCTTGACCTGGGGATCCGGGCTTGAAACTCTTTGGATGAAATATTTGGGATGTCTCTGCTCTTGCCCCTTGGCCTCCCCCAACAGACTCTACTGGCATCCATAGAACAGCCCGTTCATGCCCTCCGTATATCATCGCGCTGGCTACGCAGAAACTCAAGTTCTGGGTCATTTTGAGAAGGATCGTGACCTCTTTTCCAGTTCTCTGCTCCACTACGCTACACCTGGCGTCACTCCTCCTTCGGCTCGAGTAAATCCCAAGCTCAAGATACAACCACGTCGGCCGCTGAGGATATGGGATGTCTGGAAATATGGCCTCGTCGCCGTCTCGAAAGGCAAGCCATCTGATACCCCAGTCTTACCCCACATTGACCTTTTGATCAGCAACCGAGGTAACAGGAGATGTGCTTTCGCACCATGTGTGGGGACCGCGCAAGAAGTCTTGGGGCATTGAAATGACGATCGTCTCAAGCATCATGCGAGGGGCAGGACGGCACAGCTCGCTTGTTGACATCGTATGTCGCAGCTTCCGTTCCAATCGCCATTTGCTTGACGCGACTGATGTCACAACAGGCAACAATCCGCACGCTGATGAGCATTGGTGGGCTGGTACCGCTTCCATCAGACGCACTTGTGACGCCAGTCACCTTTCGCGTCAAGAAGCGCAACCTCCCGGGCATTCTCGCGGAATTTGATGCAGCGGAGGACGGAACGCGGGAGCTGTCCGGTGAGTGGGTGGTGGGCAAGAAAACCTGGCAGCGGCTGCAGGCCGAGTGGAGGACAGCGCGTAAACCAGCTTCATCCGATGCGCAAATCCCCAATGAGATTTCGAAGACCAAAGAACAGGTGATCCTCTACATCCACGGCGGTGAGTTGGCGGCAGCCGAGATAGATTTCATACAACAGCTCATCAGCCGCAATCTTTTTCCAGGTGCATACTACCTGTCAAGTGCTGCAGCACAACGGCTAATCTCTATTCCCTTGTCTAAATTCACTCATGCTCGAGTCTTCGGTTCGTGGATATCGTCACTCTCGACCTTCCTAATCCTGATTAATGGTCCTGATTAATGGTTAACAGCGCTTGATTATCGTTTGGCACCGGAATCCCGATTTCCTGGCCCTCTTCATGACGTCGTCAGCGGTTTTCTTAGACTAGTGGAAGATCTCCACATCCCACCCGAGAATATACTCCTTGCAGGTGACAGCGCTGGCGGCGGCCTATGCCTCGCATTACTCATGTATCTGCGAGACCACGGCTACTCATTACCAGCTGGAGCTATCTTGATGTCTCCGTGGGTCGGTGAGAGCTTTCGTCTCAATGGGTAGATATTCAAACTCACGGGGTTTAGATCTAACCATGAGCTGCGAATCGTGGGACTCGAATGCTAGCTTTGACGTAGTTCCGTTTCCGCAAGATGACCACATGAATCCAATTGCTCTGTATCTCGGGGAACGCACGGAGGAATACCTGACACACCCATACGCCAGTCCTCTCTTCGGGGACTTTTCAGGACTTCCTCCCTTGTTAATACAAGTTGGCGATGCTGAGGTGCTTCGCGATGAAGCTACTCTCCTGGCCCACAAGGCGACACTCGCTGGTGTTGATGTGCGCCACGAGCTGTTCGAAGACGCTGTATGTTCTTAAAAGATTTCATCCCCTCGAGAAAAAGCTTAATTTTTACTCCCAGATCCATGTCTTTCAGACCTACCCATTTCTTCCTGCGACACGCCGTGCGTTTTTGTGCATGAAGGACTTTGTTCGGAACATCCTTCCTCAGCTCAGGGCACGGTCGCCGCAGCCTCTTAACCCTCATGTCGAGCAACATCTCGGGGAGGAAATTGCGAATGAGAACTCCAAAATTGTGGGTGGAGATGGTGTGGAAACAGCAACAGGCATAGATAGCGTCAAGGATCAATTAGAGGCCGTTCGCTCTGAAGATGACAAGCTACAGGATGAGAGGGAATGCCGTAGCTGGGGCCGCAGTTCGCGACTGTGGCCCTTGATTGATATACCGACCCCGTATGCTGAAGATGACGACCTCCAGCATGTTACAGTCACTCGCCCACCTTCTCCCGCAGCCAACCGCCACCCACACGTACATACACTGGAAGAAAACGCTGGTCTCCGACGGATACGCTCAGCCGTGTCTCTTGTCTCTGTTCCTGTTCCTCCTACTTGCGGCTCTCGTCCGCATCATCGTAAATCCCCCTTCGAGTCAAGACGGTCTGGTCCAGGGTACATACGCATGCCACCCATCCCAACACTGTCCAAATGTTGCACACCTCCACCTTCGCCCTTGGGATCGCCTTCATTCCGTTGCAACAATATCAGCCACCCGGACATTGCTTCACTTGTTGAGGATTGGTCCCACTCGGGCCCAGCTAACCAAACCCTGTGATACACTTTAGAATAGTTGTAATTATAATCTCGGCGAGATCTATGTAGAGCCATACATACATACACCCTTCCAAATTCAATACCATGTATATAAATCTAGTGTAATTGTAGCTAACAAAGATATTTTACATCCTGAATGGAAACAGAGCTCAATAACGTTCAGAGTCGCCGCGAGCACCAGCCAGCAGTGCCAGTCCCTTCCTATGTATCTCCAACTCCTCTATGACATTCATTAATGCATTGCACTCCCAATTTCCGTACAAAAACCCTTCATAGAGCATTGTCGTAGCCAACCACGAGAAGAAAATCGTAAACACGAAGAGAATTGGGTTAATCCACGCATGAGGTAGCCATGATCCACCGATGATGATTGCGACAAGAAGGAAGAGGCAGAGTCCAAATATCTGAAGCTCTCTTCGTGCCCGTTGTCGCGAATACTTGTAGCAAGATGTCAGCGCCTCAATGACAGTTGCTACAGAGGCATTAGAGAGCTCCGAGTGGGGCTCGGCCTGAGCGGGGCCTGAGTTCGACTCCTCTTGCAATGAAGTCTGGATCTCGAAAGTGGATTCGAGGCCAAAATGGTCAGAAAAAGAAAAGTCAAAACCAGGCACTTTGTCCAGCATGACAACATTGCAGTCAATCGCCTTCAAAACAGGGAAGGTGGCTTCTGGGCTAACATTGCGACGGTGGGGTTGGCGATAAAACACGTAGTCCAGGCGTTTGCCCCAAAATTTACGGGCGTGTGGATCAAGCGGCTTGCCAGCTGAGTACGAGTTCATTGGAGAATCAGCGGTGACGCCGAACATTCGGATGGCCTCTAGAGGAGTTGAGGCCGAGATGTGTCCCGACGAGTTTCCGGTCGGATGTGTTACCAACCACGAGTCCTCGAGCGCGGCGTGCTCTTTGATGACAGTGATTGGAAGGGTAGTGGGAATACTATTAAAGTCACCAAGCTGGTGACGCATTAGACGCGTTAAGCTGTGGGGCATACAGGAGGCGTAATGAAACATACCGCGATGACATAGCGCCCGACCTCCGCTGCTTGGCGTGTCAGTTTAGCGAACTCCCAGGCATTCACGAGACGATGAGCTCTGTTATATTCAGGACCGTCTTCACCGCCCTTCGCAAACAACTGCGAGACATTAATTTCGATCGGAAGCGCAATGGCGGAGAACATACATGCGTGTTGAACACTTGGACCTGTCCCAGGACTGGGTGGAGTAATATCACACTTGAAGCCGCTTTTCCGACAAACCAATCACCCGCAGAAACGTCTATTGGGGCGCCATTGAGAGAATATGGGTGAACCGAAGTCGAAATAATAGGGAATCTCGAGAATATGACTAGGCCTGCGCCGAGAGCACCACTTCCACGAGGATAGATGAGCAATGTGCATATCTTATAAAATATATAGTGCACCTGTAGAAGAACTTGGAGTGTGGTAAAGTTGAAGACACGCGTTGCTGGATTTTCTCGTAGTCTGCAAAGACCCAGAGCTCCTGAAGGGCAACGATGTCATAATTTGATTGCGACAGTTCATGAGCAATGGCCTCTATTCGTTCCTTCCGGTTCTTAGCGACAAGTTTAAGGCCCCTAATACTGTGTAAGCGGATTTCAACAGACGTAGTAGACGAACAGACCAGCAATTGAGAGAGAGGACACGGATCTGGCTTTCGGTGGCCATGGATGTTGGCGGCAGGAAGTGATCGGCAAGTACGGACCGATATAATAGCTGTGACCTGTGACTCACCGCGGGCAAGATTTGACCAGTGCCGTGACCGAAGTGCCTTTATCCTGAACCGCCATGACCGCCGCCGTAGTTAAACTTACCGCCAACGAGTCCGTCTCTCCTCTGCTCAATATCTCCTCTATTCTCAACATCTTCTTCCTCCAGTGTTGAAATCGCAACTCGGGCTGCCGAAAACTTCACCCGCATCTACTACAAGGCCTATGATTCCAACAATCGCCTTAATGACCTCCCTCAGTTCTATCGCCAGTCGTCATCTCTAGTATGGAATGGGAAACCTTTTCAGGGTGCAACTGGCATCCGCGAGCTCCTTGAGAAGATGCCGGTCACCAAGCATGATATACAGTCGTTCGACTGTCACCCCATACCAGGTTTGCAATTGTGGAATTTCGAATCGCCAACTATGGCTAAAAGCATTTCATCAGGAACATCGCCTCCATCACTACTTGTCAGCGTCTCTGGCAGTGTCACCCACGGCCAGGGTCCGTCAGGCAATCCAGCCCACACTGCACCTCGCACTCCAGAAGGACACCCGCGAGTGTTTCACCAGACATTCATGCTTGTGCCCGATTCCAATACGCCGGCCACAAAGCCTGGAGAGCTCGCGAAGTACTATGTTAGTGCAGACGCAATCAGATTTGTCGGATGAATGTAGCCCGTGTGTTACTTGTATCATTGTAAGTCCCCTTTCACCATGCACTTCGTCTTTACTCAACACACCTCTTTAGAGTTTGTATTGACAATATACCGCATGCATTACTATCAGCACAAATCATATCCCGACCCTTCAATGCAAGACAGACATTTGGAATAACATTCTACCTAATTAGTACATTATGACACGAATACAATAAACTATCCTACACGGAGCTCAATTTTTACCCAAAAGTTTGAGACTACAGTAGATTGTGAGTGTGGTACATGAAAGAGTGGAACGAAATAGACGTACTGATCTGGCACTCCGCTTGATTTTCGAAAGTCGCCATTCGTCAGGTTTCTCGTATTTGTTGAACAGCGGTTCAATCTTCTCTTGCCTCTTGCGTTTACTGATCTTGTTTGCGTCGGCAACCTGGAAGAACTGAGGTGCGACCTCAACGAGCCATTTGGGTTCCACAGCGGTGACGTTATGGCAGTACTCTCTTGTTGTGAGCACCAACTCATGGTAAACCACCCATTCAGGATTCCTGTTGAATAGCGCGGAAGATGGATGGATATAAACGGGGGTGCCCTCGACGAGTGTCTTGTAGCCTTCTTGAGGGTCCTTTTTGGCTGCATTACGGAAGAAACCAGAACAAATAGCCTTCCGGACAACATTATAGTCTCGCCCAGCCGACAAGATGTCATGCTTGTATCTGGCAAAAAAAAGTCAGACCCAACAGATTACAATGGAGGCATAGATAATAAATACCGATCCATAATCCCCAACAGTTGCTTCCGTACATCCTGTGCTCGTCTCATACTTCTCGCCTGGATGAAGTTCTCATAACACCACGGATTCGAAAAGTTGCCGCCCTTCCAGCCATTGTAGACGGTCAACAATGTCAGATGGTCCCCTTCAGGCTGGTGGAATTTGGCCTTCTTCGAGTCTGCCTGGCCTTGCTTCTCCTTCGGGCGATAGAACACGCTCTGGACGGAAAGCATCGCTACGATGGAAAGGATTTCCTCCGAACATCCCAGTTCAACAGATGCAATCAACATCTTCGCCAATGGCGGCTCCATGGGGAAGTCAGCCATTTTACGTCCTAGACGCGTCAAGAGTCCTTCGTCGTCCAAAGCGGACAGTGCATATAACGACTCCAATGCTGTCAGCATCGTCTGCGCTGGGGGAGGGTCCATAAAATCGAAGCTCAGTAGGTCATTGATGCCCATGGCCTTGAGCTGCAGGATTGTCGACGATAGATTTGTCCGCTGGATATCGGGGATGGAGTTTGGTAGCATCTCGTTACGATATGCCGCCTCTGTAAAGAGACGGTAGCATTTCCCTGGTCCGGTACGTCCAGCGCGACCAGAACGCTGTCGTGCCTGAGCTTGCGAAATTGGCATGACCACTAGCGAGTCCATACCCAACCTTGGATCGTAGGCATTTTGTTTAGAAAAGCCGGGGTCGATCACGTAGTAAATGCCAGGAATCGTCAAACTGGTTTCGGCGACGTTCGTCGCGATAACGACTTTACGAGCGCCAGGTGGTGTAGGTTCGAAGACCCGTGACTGGACCTCTGAGGGAAGGGCGGAGTAGATGGGTAGAATAATGAGTTCGGGCACTTTGGGTCCAAGGGCCTTCATCCGCTCGAAAAGAATCTCGCAAGCGGTATCAATTTCCTCCTGGCCGGTGAGGAAGAGGAGAATATCGCCAGGGGGTTCTGACAAATGGATCTGCATGACGGTGATGAGGGAAGCGTCGAGGTAGTCTGATTCTGGTTCCTTGGTATATAAGATCTCGACCGGGTATGTTCGGCCAGGAATAGTGAAGATCGGGCATCCGAAGAAGTATTTGGAGAACTTTTCAGCATCAAGGGTAGCCGAGGTTACGATGAGTTTGAGGTCCGGACGTCGTTTGACTGCCTCTGTGGAGTTGGGTTAAGTGAAGGCCTTTCAAGTCAAAATTTGCGACGTACTCTTCATTAGACCGAACAAGACATCGGTAGCAATAGTACGCTCATGGGCCTCGTCCAACATGATGACCGAATACTGACTGCACAACGGGTCAATCAAGCACTCACGCTGCAGCATACCATCCGTCATGTACTTGATCTTGGTCTCCGGACTAGTGCAGTCCTCGAAACGGATGGTGTATCCGACCTCCTGACCTAGGCGGGATCCGACCTCCTCAGAGACACGCTTTGCGACCGACATTGCAGCCACACGACGAGGCTGTGTGCAGCCAACACGACCCCTATCAGTGTAACCAGCCTCCGCAAGGTACTGAACCATTTGGGTGGTTTTACCCGAACCAGTATCACCGACCACGATGAGAACTTGATGCTAAAATTTAGATCAGCATCTTTGTGCCGCTCGTAAGGATATAAGGATATATCATACCTCTCCGATGGCCTTCAAAAGAGGATCACGAAGCTTGTATATGGGCAAGCTTTTCCGCTGATCTTGGATGCTTAGCGTGGTGATCTCTCCGAACGTTGTAGCCTTGTTGAAGCTCGACTCCTTCCATTTTGGGACCTCTCCAGCCTTTTGGCCTTTGAGGTTTCCGCGTAAATCTTGAGCGAACATCTTGTCCGACTCCTTTGACATTGGATCGAGCCACGGTTGACTGAAGTCACGAGCTTGCGAATCAGCTTCTTCATTCGCCTCCTGCTGACGTAGTTCGCGTCGTTCCTTGGCCAATGATGCACCTGCAAGAGCAGCCCGGTTCAAAGACCCATCGGGAGCCTTTACGATCTTGACAGGACTAAGGTCCAGGGTTTTCTTCGTTTGGCCCGCCAAAAACGGTGGTTCATCCTCCCTCACTTCTACATCCAGCTCTTCTTCTACCTCCGCGTGTGCCATAGGATTATTAAAGTCTTCGTCTAGCTCGGGGTATTCCGATGCATCCACCATACCGGACGATATCAGTTGTTTAATTTCCCAACGTTCCGGCGACGTCAGTCGTTTCGCCGACCGTATTGGGCCTTCATCCTTTGAGCGAAGTGGTAAGGCGTTGGCTCCGGAAGATGCTCGAGATGCACGAGCTCGCTCTTCCTCCATCTCGGCTTCGGACTTGATACGAAGATGTGGTGTAAGATCACGGCCAGTTATCTGGTCTACGTCCTTCATAGAGAGAGATATTCGAGACCCGGCTACACTCATCACTTTGACCTTCACCGGTTGTCCCCTACTAAGTAGGTCTGACGGAGAGTTGGCTCTGGCACCAGCTTGAATGTTCGATACGTGAACCATTCCTAAACACACGAGGAGTGAGTATGGAAGCGATACAATATATACCGTAAAACGAACCTTCTGCTCTGCCCTTGACCCCTTCCAAAGTAACGAAGGCCCCGAACTCTTTAAGCCCTGTTACTTTCCCGTTGTAAACCTTGAATAACACCGCTTGTTCGTCGAACGTGGGTCTCCCTCCCCCACCTCGATCGCTATATCGGTCGTTCTCACGTCCTCTACCTCTCTGTGGACTTGGGGAACGACCACGGCGTTGACGTTTCGGCGAGGGTGGTTCTTCAGCCTGTCGTGGACGCTTCCTGCCAGAAACCAGGTCACCAAGCTCCGCTAGAAACACATCGTCTGACACTGCAGGAGCAACCTCCTTGTCCATCAATGCAAGGCCGGGAAATAAACGCTTCTTCTTCTCCTGTTCAGTCAACTCCCCGTCTCCAGCTGCATCCTTTCCATTCTGTTTTGACGGCTTCGAACTCTTCTTTTTGTGTTTGGGGTGCATGCTGAGAATGAGGCGGTCTATGTTTTCCACAAAAGAAGCGGGGAACCCAGCGTCCATCTCATTCAGCTTGGCCTTGAACGCAGATAGGCTTTTGTTGGATTGATCATGAAGGGCAATAATGAACTCTGCGAGGGTCTTGTCGTTGAGACCAAGATGGTTGTTGAGTTCCTGAGTGATCTTAGCCACGAGGGAAAGGTACTCGAGTTCGTAGAGGTCCGCCATTGCAATGGGGAACGACTGGGGAGAAGACCAAGGTGTGACTTTGGCGTGCAAATTCGGCAGCGGACAAATTACGTAAGGAACGATTTCTCAATTTCATGCCCCCTCGACGAGGCATCGTCAAGTCCGGCAATGCTGGCAACTCGTCCAAGGGTGACAAGACTCCGCCTGCCCTGATACCACAAGAAGAGAAAGCTCTATTCCCCCCGGGCTCTAAGTACCCCTTGAGCTTGCTTCACGAAAGGTAGTGTCTCCGTTAATCACATTGTGGCTCGCGTAATGCTAAATCTATGTATATTCAGGTGCCAGAAGAATGGTTGGGAGAAGCCCTCCGTAGAAACGGTATGTTCCGGAATGCTCCGGGACAGTCAAGTCATCTGATTTTCCTCTCAGCATAAACACCCAGGTGGCTGGTCCTTTGTAGTTCACTTGAACAAAATCAACAAGAAGACCAATCAAAGAGAATCGATACGATTAGAGCCCGACCAACACCACCTGAGTCCAACGTCTCTTGAAGCACGCCATTGGGGAGCAACTTACGCCTTACACCGAGTTCGTTCAAGCACATCTTTATACTTCGATCAGGAAACGAATTTTCTGAACGTGTACGCTAGTTTTGCAATGGCATTCAGCTCCATCTTGTTCTTCCACCGGGCCCAAAAGAATATTGGAATGAGTTGGCTGTTGAGCATAAAAATTGTCCTCCGCATTTGAAGTGGAGGTACTCTGCGGACCCTTTCGCCGCACGAGAAGAAGCAAGAGCCAAAGTCGCAAAACGTGAAACTACTGCCGCCAGGGAGGCCAGCTCATCTTCATCTAGGCCTAGTCATGGCCAAGCTTCTGGCGAATTTGCGCAAGCCCCAGAAGTCAAGATGTCGACGAATCTAAGAGAGCAGGTCGAGGAGGCCATTAAAAAGGTAGTCGCTATTCTAATATGGCATTTACTGCATTTATCTGACGGATTCAAGGGAATGTCTATGTATCCGGAGGCCACTGATGCTACTTTGACTGCTCTTGACGATGCCGAAGCTTCGAAGGTTACAAAAGAGCTCGGGCATCTTGGCTTCAAACCAGTACAAGTCCGGAAAGCTATTTCTTTCTTATCTCAACCCTCTCGGTTTGCATCCATTCTTCTGGGGTCAGGAAACTCGCTAGAGGCATGCATAGAATATCTCGTTCTCTCTTTGCCTGAGTGTGACCTTCCACAACGCTTTCTTCCTGCCATCAACTCCTCGAATGCATTCATTACATCTGCACATTCTGGGACAGATGATTTAAAAAGGCGCTGGGTTGAGGATAAGGCGGTAAAGCAAGCAGGCTGGCCTGCACACGCCGTCAAGACTTGCACTGCCATCCCAGAACTTCTGCTCAATTGGGATCTCTTAATGGTTGCCCTTGGTAGAAAACTAATTGGCGACGATTGGATCGGGAATTTCGACGCCGACGTTGATGCTAATCCGCCTTTCGAGATAAATAATGACGAGGTCGAAGCGCTGGGCGCATCTATCTCCGACACAGAGGAGCTTGTAATACCCCTCTTCAGCGCCCCGATACAGGTCCACATCCTCTTATCCTCAGAGAAGGCTTATCCACGTCCGAACTTTTGCCCTATGTATGTCACCTCTACCTCCGCCCCTGCCTACCTTCGACTCCACCTTTTGGCTGGTCTTTTGCTCGCCATGAAGTCGGAGGACTTCCTTGAGCCTGGAGAAGGGCTTTGCATGGCGGTGATGAGGGTGCTAGAGGAAGAGTGGGCCAAGATTGAAGACAACGGACCCCCCGACATGTCGACGGTTCTAGTCAATTTCATTCCCCAAGAAACCACGGTAGACTTGATGGCTGCCGACGCTGGTATCCCTCGCTCAGCGCCTCGGGGTGGCCGACGTGGAGGACCGCCACGCCGCGATAGACGCACCGATCAGCAGATTAGAGACGAGTATGAAGCAACTTGCAGGCTGGAGAAGGTATTTGGCGTGGCTCATCTCTTTTCTCGCCAAAAGCTCATATTTTGTTAGTACTCGGAGATGTTGACAGTCAGACGTAGGCTTCCAGCATTCGCGGCCAAAGAAGACTTCCTTCAGCAACTCGAACACAACAGGGTTGTGGTGGTGGTCGGTGAAACAGGTCGGTATTCGCTCAGTGACTACATCCACTATTCAGTAGCTGACTGCGTCTAAAGGATGTGGGAAAACAACGCAGCGTGAGGGTTCAGAGCATAGCCGTCCCATGATTTGGACCTGATCTGTGCCACAGTCCCCCAGTTCATTTTAGACTCTTTAATCGCGTCCGGAAATGGTTCCAAGGCGTCTATCCTTGTGACACAACCCCGTAGGCTCTCTGCTATCTCTGTGGCCGCCAGGGTCTCTTCCGAACGCCTCGATGACGGTTCCGTCGGTTATGCGATTCGAGGAGAGAGTAAGCAAGATGAACGAACAAAGATCTTGTTCTGTACTACTGGTGTTGTCTTGAGACGGCTAGGCTCTGGAGATATCCTCGGCGGAGTGTCGCATGTCGTGGTCGATGAGGTAGGACCCACTTCAGCACTTGCTTTCTCGTCATTGAAAAGACCCTCTCCAGGTCCACGAGCGCTCTGTCGACGGCGACTTTCTCCTCCTTGAATTAAGGGAACTTCTCAAAAGACATGCAAAGCTCAAAGTTGTCCTCATGTCTGCCACGATCAACCACGAGACGTTCATCAAGTACTTTGACGGTGCTCCGCTTTTAAATATTCCAGGCTTTACTCACCCAGTCACCGACAAGTCAGTAAATCTTGTGGAGTCGGCGTGTATAAAGGCCTGACGTCAACTTCTTGTGCAGGTATCTGGAAGATGTGGTCCCGCTCCTCAAATACCACCCTTCTGCACCGAAATATGCAAAGGGTCAAACCGACGCGGCTGTAAAGGCCTTCCGTGACGAATATAAAGCGATGGGCCTGGACGACCTTAGCATCACCACACTACATAATGTTACTCGCTCTGATCAAATTGATTACCAGGTTCTTGCTCTCCCGTTTCCAACACCATTCCATATTGATAGGATTGATAGCTCATCGCAGCCGTAGTGGACCATGTCATTTCCACCGCCCCAAAACGCGGAGGGATTTTGATATTCTTGCCTGGTGTTCAAGAAATTCGGCAGTGCATCGAGGCGGTCCGGCCACTTGTTGCTGGCAAGCAGGCGGAGACCTTTCCGCTGCACGCCAATCTATCGAGCGATGAACAGCGCCGTGTCTTTGTAAAGACTTCTGGCTGGAAGATCATAGCCGCCACCAATGTTGCCGAGGTCCGCATGCCTGTTGAAACTGTTGCGATGTACTGACCATAGTCCAGACCTCAATAACGATCGACGACGTCATCTATGTGATTGACGCTGGCAAGGTAAAGGAGACACAGTTTGACCCAGACGCCAGTCTTTCCCGGCTAGTGGAGACATGGGTCACGCGTGCTGCAGCAAGGCAGCGAAGAGGCAGAGCAGGCCGAACACAACCTGGCGTCTGCTATAAACTGTACACTCGGAAGCAAGAGCTGAATATGGCGAAGTTCCCTGTGCCAGAGATCCTTCGTGTACCGCTGGAAAACATCTCGTTGACGGTCAAGGTCATGCGTGAAGATGAGGATGTCAAGGTTCGCATGCCTCTTCCCGCGCACTATCTTCTGCTAACGCACACGCAGCTTTTCCTAAGCCGTGCCATCGACCCTCCAAAGGTTGTAGCTATGGAAAGGGCTTGGTCAACACTAGAAGAGCTCGGCGCAGTTGATGAAGCGGGGCGACTGACCCCTCTTGGACGGCACATGGTATGCTACATGTCGTGCTCGTCACTCAGAGATGCTCACACACAGCCAAGTCTATGCTTCCAGTAGATCTCAGACTTGCAAAAGTAAAAGCTTTGTCTTGCCTATTGGACCGGCTACTTACCTCTCTTCAGATGATGATTCTTGGCACCGTCTTCCAATGCCTAGATCCCATACTTACAGTTGCAGCTGCCCTGTCGTCCAAGCCTTTGTTCCTCAGCCCTGCTGACAAGCGAGACGAAGCCGCACAGTGAGTCGGTTTGTGGACTTGAATATTGACCATATGATGAAATATTCTCAGAGCAAGAGCGCGGTTCTTGACAGCCGGAAGCGATCTTTTGACCGACCTAAACGCTTACGACCAGTGCGTGGGCTTACGTTCGGGGGGGAAAGTAACTCGGGCATTCTGCGAAGAGGCGTGTGAATTCGTTTTGTTCTAAACACTGTATTGACCTTTTTTGGGGGGCTCAAACTTCCAGAACTTTATCTCGTCCGCGACTGTACGCGAGATCACGACTCTACGCAACGATTTCCTTCTCTCCCTCTCCGATATAGGCTTTATTCCCTTCCGTGCCAACCCGTCGGATTCGGCACTCAATAAGAACAGCGGTAACTTCAACCTCCTCAAAGCTGTCATCCTCGGCGGTCTCTGGCCGCGTGTCGCACGCGTCCACCTTCCCAAAGACCGTATCAAATTCGATAAAGTTTCAGCTGGGACAATACAACGCGAGAACACTGCCAAGGAATACAAGATCTTTGATCTCCGGAATGGGCGCGTTTTCTTGCATCCTGCAAGTGTGCTGTTTGGCGAAGCAGCATGGAACTCCCCATTCTTAGTGTACTTCCACAAGTACATGTCGAGCAAGGTTTTCTTGAGAGATGCGACCGAGGTATGGGCTTGTTATAGTATTATCTGTTGGTTGGATCATGCTAACACGTATGTAGGTTCCGATGTACGCTCTCTTGTTATTCGGGGGGCGGGTTTCCGTGAATCAGATAGGAGGAGGGGTGACTATTGGAAACAAGGACAGCTGGATAAAGTTGAAATCATGGCCACGCATAGGCATACTTGTCAACCAACTCAGGTATGTAGTCAAACTATCTTGAAGTCATGGCTAACACAGCTCTCTAGACGCTTGTTGGATGCTCAACTCGAACGTTCCGTTGAGAAGGGCAGCCTCACTTCAGGAGACAACGATCCCGTTATAAGCGCGATGCTCACATTGCTCACTCACGACGGATTGAGCGGCAACATATAGATCATCTTGCAGTGACTACAGCATATGTATTGTACTCCTGTTACCGATGGGCGCATATTCTCCGACATGCGTGTGATCGAGGAAGAAGGATCTGCCAAAAAAAAATAAGCAATTCTTTGGGGTATATAGGTATTGGGATAGGTCTAGATCATATTCAGTGCTATACCTATGCTTTTGTCACACGACCAAACGTTTAACATCGTCGCAGTCCACCAGCCTGATGCCCTTTTGCTCCATGTCTCGCCACTCTGTACCCGTGTCGTACACACTCCTGACAGCGTCGCGGACAACCCAAGTCTTGTATCCAAACTCCACTGCATCAAACGCCGTGCTCTTAACACAATAATCACCAGCTAATCCCACGATGAAGACATCGGTAATTTTCAGGTCTTCGAGCATCTTTGGTAGCGCACTATGGGCTATGTGCCACGGGTCGCGAAAGGCAGAGTACATCTCTATGCCCTGATCTGTGCCTTTGATAACAACGGCTGTCAAGGCTTCCTGGGCTAGTCCCTCGACAAATTCTGAGCCTGGAGTACTGGCCACGCAATGCACCGGCCACAGAACTTGCTCAAGTCCGCGATCGGTATGGGTCTCTCCAGGCGGGTAGATTGTGATGTTAGAGAACACTGGCTTGTCGTGTGTAATGGCAAAGGAGATATGATCTGGTGGATGGAAGTCCTTGGACGCGATCTTGGCAACGAATGGACAAGCAAGGAGTTCATTGATGGGTGGGATGATTTCACTTGCGTTGGGCACGGCTAGAGAGCCGTGGACAAAATCATACTGCATGTCGACGACAAGGAGGGCAGGGATGAACGGTGCCATCGTGGTATAGTATAGAGTTGTACGACAGTGTTACATCAGATATTCTTAGTATGGATCAAAATAAATATTTCTGTGCGTAAAATACATTGCAAGGTCTCTTCGGATTCATTCTGAAAATATGGTTAGCCACGCCCACTGAAGAGAGGTAGTGGAGGACTGACAAAAAGTACACATTATGTTCTATGATCTATAGCTTTCAGGGCTCTTCGTCCGGTGTTCCATCCCTCGCTGGCCGACCTCCGTTTGGGGAGCGTACGTTCAACTGAACCCTGCCTTGAATGCTTTGCTTGTCGACCTCGATTGTCTTCGGAGGTGTTTTGTCTTGTTGAGTTGATCAAGGCTTCCTGCAGCATTGGGGGCGATTTGCGTAGATCGAAAGTGGGTGTAGCACCTGTCGGAGGGAGCGCAAAATACGGTGCTTCGTAAGGCTGGGTTCGTGTGCGAGTAACTGAAGAGGACACTCGTCGAGAAGGCTTGATGTTGAAATAGGATGTCATGGGCGTCTGGGTAGAATATGCAGACGGGTAATCGAGGTTGGCAGACTTTAACGGAGTCGGCGGACGGCTGGAAGGTAAAGGGTCGATATTTGCATCTGACTCTGTTGCTTTCCGCCGCGGTGACCAAGGGGGAAGAAAGGTAATGCTGGATCTCCTGCCATGCTTGCCCTCCGTTTGTACTATGGTCGGGTTAGGTTATTTCAATCACAGAAAACACGGGATAGCGCACAAGAGACAGTTCGCATAACGGGAGACGGCTCAGCGTGTTGGCGTGGTTTGGCTCCGAAAGGATTGATCCTCTTGGGAAGATGCACGGACAAGGACGACCGCCTGGACGAAGAGTCCGATTCGACGATAGAGTCATCATCGCCTTTAGAATTTATGGAATTGGTGCGTGGCGTTGAAGTTGTAGGTGAAGAGGATAAAGATGCTGTATTTTCTTCAGGTAAAGAATGAAGCACCAACGATTCTCGCTTCTCTGCTGCAGACGGAGCATTCCTTTGAGAAGGTGGAGAGTCTTCAAAATATACACGCTTGGGGATAAATGAGCCGGTGCTTTGTCTGTTACCCGTCATCGGCGGAACAACTTGTGGCACAGGGCGTGCCGGGACAGGGAGAGATAAACGACGCTTGTGTCGGTGTTGAGGCTGTTTATCCGGAGGACTTGGGGTGGCTGCCGTTGCTGAGGGTACAAGCCAATGAAGCCATATTGCAAGGATGCTCTACACGAAATAAGGTCGCGTTCGATTTAAAAAAGAGTTTAACTATACGCACAAGTCCCAATCCCAGCGACCCAAGTGCTCTGGCAGACAAAGTGACTAGAAAGGTTCGTTGGTTCGTTGGTGGGGCCGTCATATCGTTCAGTTCAGCGTGTTGAGACATGGGGACGGTCGTAAAGCAGCGAAACATCGCCTTTGTCAAGGGTCAAGGGCGAAAGAGCAATAGCGCTGGTTGTATGGTTGAGGTTTGCATCTGGGCAACCTTAATGACAGGAGCAATGGCATTGATCATATATACAAAAGAAAACTGATAACATGAGACCACTTTCATTTCGATTTTCTTTAGGCGTCACGTCAGCCAAGTGTCATCCAGATTATCTCGGCCCGATCGATCACCCGGTCGACCCTCGATCAACTCCGATCCACAGAGCTCACACGAATCATGACCGCATCACAAACTACAAGGCTTTCCTCGACGGGTTGACTCCAACAGCTAAGGACATATCTCAGCAACAGCGACCACAAACTGATATTATCAAACGCACTGATATAACCAACAACACCTTCTGGCCAATCGTCGTTGATGGATTCGATACTGCAGAAACAGCATCAGGACGGAAGCAAATTCATAAAGGGTCAGGGCTTACTCGACAATGGCGCTGTATCCAGCACTGTTGGCGACCGCGTAATTAGCATCCTGAGCATTCAATACGCGTGTGTTGGTGTTCTGGGCATAGTTCGTATACTGTCCGATGATATCCGTCCAGCGATCCGTGAAGAAGACCTGGCCAACGTGCGAGACCGCTCCCGACATAGAAGACGACGTATGGACCATTAGATTGATGTGGTTCGCGCCGGATGACGTATGCCCCGGGAAGATCGTCTGGAATTCGGCGATGCCGGCCGAAGAAGAGGTAAAAGCACCACGAAGGAACGTAGACCCGTAATTCCCAAGTGCGTTGGCTGAGGATGTATTAGTATTACAATGCTACCGTTGTCGAAGAAGCACCACTACTCACGGGACCAAACCTCGACCATGACATTGGGAAGAGGTTGGCAGGTTGTTACATCCAAAACACCAATATCAAGGGTCAGAGCAACTCCGCTGAGTACCAGAATATTGTTACAAAAACGGCACGGTAAAACGAAACCACTAATCACTCACACCTGACCTTCAGTAAGATCTTGGCGCACAAGCTGGGGTAATTCAGAACAACGAGTGGGGATAAAGTTTGACTCGGCCTTACCGGGTTTGAAACATAATTGACTGTGATAGAATTTAATTACAGGCGAAGGAGGTTGCGTAAGTGACATACCTCGAGGGGTTTCTGGGGCTGCGACACAGGTGAGCTTTAGAATCAAGATAGTGGAAATCAGTCGAGTGATCTGGAGCTCAGAAAGGTACACACGTTTTGGAGGTTTGGAAAGAGGGTCCTTTTGGCGTGTCCTCGTTTTTCCCTTCTTGCGTAGTTGAAAGCCGCGATGTTTGCGTCACAGTTTCTGACGGCAACAGTAGCGGTATTGTCGCTTGACGGGAGAGCTTGAAAGCACAATTATCAGCGACACATGAAAGGCTGCAGCGGTTCAATGGAGCAGACCAGTTGCAAGGCCAGAGAGAGCGAAGACAATGAGGATTGCGAAGCCGTTCATCTTGATGGGGAGGAATGATTGATAGAAAAACACTTCTAACTTATATGTTTTCGCTGAAACCCCATTTTATAGCCTTCGCCTGGTCTTCTACGGCCCTCCGACTGCTCCGCTCGAATGTATAGTCGGCCGAGTGGTGACGGCAATAGGAACTTGTAGAATTGGAATCGTCGGAAGGAGTACGTCACCTGGAGGGCAGGTCGGGACAATGCGCGGGATATCGAACGCTACGATGGCCATTGGGATTGGAGAGCTTTCGGCATAACTCATCATATGAGAGGTTATATTCATGCAGCTCCGCGATTTAGCCCCCTCTTTTCCGCTCGACGAATCCACCTGTTGCGTGCAAATGGTGCTTGTGTAGATTTCGTGTGAGGAACACATCCTTTTCAGGATAATTAAGTCTCCGTAGTGAAAGGAAACAGGTGACAAGCAGTTTATGTGGGAGGTCTTCTATCCAGTGGCATGAGCTCAACGCCTGAAGAGTTCCATGTGGTATCCAACTGCAATCTTCTAAAAATCAAGATGAATGAGACCCGATTTAGTTTGGCAACTTCTTGCAGTATTTTGAGAGATGGATGCGCGTACGTACGTACGTACGTCGACTACAAGGGGTGACAGAATGTAGGTGTCTATTCATGGCCCACGGCCCTCGAGCGGCAAAGAGAGGCATTTTTGGCGATCCTTAATTATGGATGATGGAAGAGTCGTTCGCAAGTTGCCGTTCGCCAGTCCAGAAGTAGGATCGGCCCTAAGACCCAGAGGGCTGACATGGTCGTTGTCGTGAGTAATTTCGAGAGGGATGCAATGTAAGAGGACATGAGAGAATTCGTGAATCGAGTTCAAGTGAGAGTCTTGGCAAGAGTCTTCAATCAACCGTGACAAGATCATTGCCGGACGCGGTGTGACAGCTGCACGTGTCTGGTGACAAAAATAACCTGGTCTTCGTTCGTTTCAACTTTCTGATTTCATCCAAAAGTTCAATCTAACTGTAGAAGCCGAAGAAAAACTCTCAAGCCCATTGACGTGGATAATTTTAACACTGGAGAATTACAACAATCATTTCGAGCACAAATATGCCTTGCCAAACTTAAACTATGCTCCGCGCCTTGGACGGATCTACACCAAGGGCTAGTGATGGCGCGTCAGTCACCGAGCGAAGACGGATGGACGTCTGGGACATACTTATGTAGCCAATAACACCTTCGGGCCAATCGTCGTGAATCGACTCGATACTGGGAACAACAGCTTCGTCAGCACATGAACCTGGACCTGGGCCAGTCAGCTTACTCGACAACTGGATAGAACCCAGCCTTGTTTGCCGCCGCATACACAGGATCATCTAGGTTCGTCACTCTTAGGTTTGCGTTGGTGTTGTAGGGCGGCTGCATTCCAATTATCGTTGTCCACTTGTCGGTGAAGAATACCTGGCCTGTGTGCGATACCCCGGAGGAGGCAGAAGACGAGGTGTGGACCATGACATTGATATGGTTCGCGCCTTCCGACGTATATCCTGGAAAGATGGTTTGAAACTCGGCGATTCCATTAGACCCAGCGGGAAATGCGCCTCTCAAGAATTTGTTGTCATAGTTTCCTTCGGCGTTGGCTATGTTCAAATGGCTTTAAAATTCAGTACACTTTATTATGGCAACTGGACTGACGGGACCAAATTTCCACCATGAGGTTAGGAAGAGGTTTACAGGTCGTGACATCAAGGATCCCGACATCAAGGGTCAGAGCAATTCCCCTTGAATCCTTCGTCAGAAACCTGATACTTTTTAGAAGCCTTGCAACTTACGTTTGTCCGTCAGTCACGTCCTGTCGCACGGGCTTGGAAAGTACAGGTGAGGGTGCAGCCTAAAGTTTACTCTTCGAAACGCGTACCGGATTTTGAACGTAGCTTTCTGTAGGTGAGTAAATATCAACCATTACGTCTGGCTATGAACATTAAATACGACATACCTGGCGCCACCTCGGGAGCAAGGATGCATGTAAGCTATCATGGTATGACATAAGCAAGCAAATAAATGCGAGGAGTCAAGGACAAATTCACGTTTTGCAGGGTTGGGTAGTAGGTCGATCTTTTGACATTTCGACTGCTGCGACGGATAATATTGAAGGCAGCAATCTCGCTGGAACAGTCTCGCTTTTCGGATGCCACATGTGTGCTCGCTAGAGGGGACGCTATGGGATTAGGTAGTAAGCCTGAGTTTCAGTAACGGATTTTTAGCGCGCCACTTGCCTGAAACGTCGGCCACAAAAGCAGCCGCCAATGAAGCAGTGAGTGCAAGAGAAAAATACATATCTGTAAGCCCGATTTTAAGCTAACGTAGTGAAGAGATTGGTGCTGGCTGTTCAGATGCTTTATACGCAGGCGACGACTCTCTTCCAAAGAGGAAAGTGGTGACATCCGGACACGTACCACACTGAAGGATCGGACTACCGGCCAGGTAGACATCATGTGCAGGTAGACCATAGTACGTGGCAAGCCCAGGGCCCTCTACGAGATACGATGTCGTAGGTTTGTCGGGATGAACCATGTTGTCGTTGACGTTACAAAGGTATAATTGTAGCGTGGCGCCACATGCCATCAGCAGGTTCGGAGAAATCGGACATTTTTACAAATAGGCGTGGGGGTTCTCTTGCCTGACAAGGATCGAAGAGCTGTGCTCGGTGTAGTGGAAGATCAAGAGCTTGGCATGTCCGGCCCGTCATAAAGGACCGACCGTCTGAAATTAGGTATCGTGTTGCCACATGACAATTTTATATATGACCTCCTAAAATTGATACATATACATCATGCCTGCTCTGTAAATATATAAGCTCGAACATCGTGTGAAGTGATGCTTCCGTCGAAAAAGAACTGCCCAAAAGTCCCTTTATCTTCGTGCTTCCACAGATCTCTCACTGCATACTTCTTGTCTCCCTGCAGGTGAGGTGAATGCGAGAATGTGAAGTTGAGATCGACAGTTCTCTCGTTGAAGTTGATGTACATGACGGCGATGTGTTTCTGATCTTTCCAATAGCCGCTAAATCGTTATGATCAATAAATGGACCAACCACGTGGCGTAGTTGAAACGTGTCACCTCCAGTATTGGGCGGGGAAAGAGCTGCAAGGAATAGGTCATCAGTGCTCAACCTTTGGAGTCAGAAAGATCAGATGATAAGACTCACGGATCCCATGTTCCATCGGGGTTCTTGCCCCAGAAGAACGGCTTCAGTGGCTCTCCGATTGCTATATCCTGATTTACAGCAATAATCTCGGGATTGGTAAGGATGGCAATTGAATCCTCGGACAGCTGAGAGAACTGAAGGCATGAAAATGAGCTATGCAGTTGGTACCACCAGGAATTGTCGGCATTTTGATACACACATCAGTTCCAATGAGAAGTGGTGACTTGGCGAAAGCCCAGGCAGTAAAGTGACTCCGCTGTTCCTCAAGGGTTAAAGCACCATTTCCATTCTCTAGCATATCTGAAGGGAAATTGTGTCAGGAAGTCATAAGCTCATCAGCAATGTTTTCACCGAGGTCGTTGTGCGCATAGAAAGTGGTGTAGTCTCCAATGAAAGAGGCATTGTTCAGTATCTGTGTGATACGGGACCAGTTTGGCTGGATATCATCATACACTGGGCATACTATGAGAAAAAAGCATAAATGACTGCAATATTTACATACTGCGCCACGAATTAGCAATTGGGGGTGCCCAGGTCCACGCGTCGAAACTCTGCCATTCCACGAGTGAATAGAAGAGCATCTTGCCAGATTCTTCCTGGACCTGGTTCAGTGCATCCGTCCAGCGCTTGAACCTTTGGGCGTTGGTGCCCTGAAAGCTGCCACTGTCACAGTTATCGATCTGCGGGGGTATTACTTGCCATCCGAAGGGATCAAGGAACTGGAATACTTTGATATAGTCAAAGCCTAGAACAGGTCGTGAGCCCTATCAGACTGGCGGACGGCACGTTGACACACCCCACTCTACAAATGTGCGAGCGTCTGTAAGCTCGTGATCAAGGCTTCCCGAAAAGCCAGCACACTACATAATTCTGAGTAACTGCCGGTTTCAGTGATTCGACTTCTTACCGTGGTCAAGCCTTGGTCTTCCTGTGCGTCGATAGGAAAGGTGTTAGTAGAGGCCTGTGTACTGCTAATAGCGGATATACATAAATCTTGATGGACTCGTGAGCCGGAGCTTCCGGGACGTGTAATGAACACATACTCCTGCCTTAAAGCCCAAGCTGTGTAGATAATCGGTCAAATCATTCATACCACCTGCGTCAAGCCAGATTTAATTCAATACAGAAACGAAGATGGATATTCAACACCGACTAGGAAATTTTTTGGAGTCAACAACCAGTTTTCCTAGCGAATCGCGAGACTTGGTATTCCAACAGTCGTCAATATTGACAAAGGTGTATCCCGCGGCCAGAAACCCTAGTTGATCCATTTGGGCAGCGGTGTCACGAATGAGGGTCTCATTGATATTGCAGGCGAAGCGGTTCCACCTAAAAGATGATCAACTGATAAGTACTGCTGCTCTCCGGAGGAGGTGAAGAAACATACGTGTTGAATCCCATCGCAGGAGTTTTCTGGACGCCATTATTCCATGAATGCTGGCCACAAGTAGCATTGCATCATATCGAAGA
Source organism: Tephrocybe rancida (assembly GCA_018858115.1). Taxonomy (NCBI): domain Eukaryota; kingdom Fungi; phylum Basidiomycota; class Agaricomycetes; order Agaricales; family Lyophyllaceae; genus Tephrocybe; species Tephrocybe rancida. The sequence goes on from JABCKT010000019.1 coordinate 94,580, forward strand.
CCAAGCTGAGGGGATGCATACTTACCGCAACACGAACAAATGCTCCCATCACGCAGAAAGCTGAAACCAAGATCGAATGAAGTCCCACTGGCTACGAAGAAGTTGTGTGAGAATGAACCGAAGCTATTACAACTTTAAAGAGTTCAGTTCCTTCGGAACTCGACCAGGGAGGTTTGTTATTCCCCGACTAGCCGTGAAAGTGTCTTGTCTGGTGCCATGATCCCCTAAGTTTGCGAGGATTCCGTGGCGGCCACGACAGTCTGATAAAAAACATTTACACACCATTGTGCTGGTAGACGACGTTCGCTGAAAAATATAAGGTTGCTGGTACTGTATCGAACCTTGAATTAGTTGATCTAACTTAACTTGAACGGAGCAAATGATGAGTAAGACGACTGCCAGAACGAGAGCGTGGAGCGTACCACATGCTGGAAGTTCGGATGCCAGAAAGGAAGCAGGCAGGAGTAGTGGAAAAGTGTGGGCAACTTGCACAAGACCAGGTCATGTGGGATCCTAGAGCGACCATGAGTTCAAAGAAGTTGTCTTGTTCACCACCTAACCACACGATGAACCCTTTTGACACGGCATTGAAAATTATTGTCTTGTCTTGTTTCCTACAGGCCGACAACTTGCTTGGGTCAGCCGTTTCGGTCGAAAGTTCACACTGAATCTGTACTGAATTTAGACACCGTGAAAATGATGGGAAGTAGTTATATGCGAGAGTCCGAACTTGTGTAGCTAAGTCGAAGAATCTGGCGCAACTCTAGATGGTTTAGCAGTGAACGTGCCCCGTCCTCTCATAACAGTCCTTGGAGGTTCCGCCTCCGCTGTTTTCTTTTGCCACTGATCAATAAGTTTGCCAACACCCTGGTATGGCCGCTCAGGAGAAGAGGAGCCACTTTCAGTACGAGAGAAGGAGTCTTCAGCATTGACTGAGTTTGCAGGGAACTTGGGTATTCGGACGGGTTCAGGTTTAAGAGACTGCGCACGAGATATGATTTCTGGCTCTTTCTGCAGCGTATGATGACGGATAGGAACCGGTCTGCCGATTACTGGAGTTGAAGAGGAAATGTTTGGTTCAGTGGGAGTCTTCGAGCGTCGGCCGGGCACGTAGTCGCCGATAGGCACAGGCAAAATTGACCCCTTGTCCGTCGTCGAAGACTTTTTCGGTGAACGGGAGTCGTTTGAGGCCAGCCCTGGCAACTTGATTGAGGCGCGTGGTGTCGTGGGCGATGTGACAGATCCTATTGATCTGCCTACTCCGCCGATGCCTTCATATCGTTGCACGATGTCAGATATAGATGTCCGGCGCACAGTGCGATGTCGGGCTTCGTCGGGTGGTGCCAGTGCTGGTGATGGAGGCGGCTGGCCTATAGGCAATGAATACGATTCTGATGATTTGGATGGGAATAAAAACATCGATTGAGGACGAGAGCGTGGTGATGGGGTCGGGCCAGGCGTCGAGCTAGATGTTGGTATGATGTGCTGTTCACCACCTGATGGGCGGGTCCATGTACTGGTGCTGGCACTAGTGGGCACAAGCCGAGTACTGGTCGCAGCGGAAGTCGTGCTAGGAGATGGCTTGACGGGTTTCATTGGTGCCACTGTTGAGCGCCCTTTCTGGTCTTGCGACCCCGAATCGAAATCCAGCATTGCCGGTCGAACACCATGCGTTTCTCGCTCTTTATCTTTCACAGGAAGGCCACCACCGTACAAGTCGACCAGGTCATGCACAGAACTTTGCCTCCCTCTGTGACTCCTCCGCTCGGTCTGCGCTTGTCTCGCTGGTCGAACAATTCCAACAGCATCCTCAGGCCCTTCGTCTCCACTAGAAGCCGTATTGTCTTGTCGGGGGCGTCCGATAGTGCGTTTTGTGACAGGGCTACGTCTCACTGGGATCTGTCTAGGGGTGTCTTCAAACCCATCGATTGGCGGGAAGGATTGCGTGAATTTGGACAGGGTTGGAGATATCTGAGTGCTGGGCGAGGGCGATCGTCTAATGTGGTCATGTTGTGCAACTGCAGCAGACTGAATAGGGATGGCGCTATTTTGAACCACAGACGCCCGTTTGCTGGGAGAGTCCCTTAAAACAGGCGTTTCTCCAGGAGCAGGGGATACGAGAAGAGAGCTAGGAGAGACATTGGAGGAACCGTTAAGGTCGTCTTCACCGGTAAGCCAGTCTTTAGGCTTCTTGCGCCTAAGTGAACGAGGAGCTAAATTCTGCACCATTTGGGGAGACAAACTCGTCGAGTTCGACGTATCTTTTGAGATCGGTGGAATGGATTCTACTGGCGCAAAGCTCTCATTTTTTCGTGTCAGGCCTGGCTTCAAGGCATCGCCGGTTTGCGTCTCTAGATTGCCAGCCTTGCTGTCCCTTGCCGAATCGGCGGGTGCTTTGCTACCATAGCGGTCGCTACTACTGGAGCCTTGAGAACCTCGCATTGCGACACCTGTTACTTGTTCAGATCTTGTGCCTTCCCGAGCATGATAGCCACGGGGATGAGAGTCGGGTTTTAGTAGGCCAGAGTCGCCGGGACCTGGGCTGCTCAATGGACCATTACGCCTGGTAAAAGAAACGGGTTCTTCTTGGCCGCGGGATGAGGCTACACCAGTAAATGAATTGGAGTGTAGGGGGAGCTGAAATCCGGAATCTAGTTCTTCCAAAGATGGGAACCGACTTTCCGCAGAGACGCCATCAGTATGAGAGTGAGTACTAGATGCAGACTGTGGAGATGGTCTGGGAGATGGTACTTTTGAGAAATTAGGTGTTGAAGAGGAGACTGATGATGGATACAGCTGCAACTGTGGCGTAAGAGGCTGTCGAGGTGATGGCGAAGGTCTGGGAGCAGTGCCAGTAGGTCGTTCTGGATTGGTCCGGAAACCGCTACTCTGCATGATAGCCAATCCCGTTCGTAGCTTACGGGCCTCAGCCAGAGTAGGTGCCGGCTTCTCAGATAGCCCAAGGCCCAATCCATCAAATGCATCTTTATTTGGTACAGTCCGTTTGTTGATACCAAGCGGTTGCTGGGATCGCGCCGGTAACGGGGGTGAAGCCTTGCTGGAGGACGAAGCGAGCTGCGCATGTGACTGAGATTTATTTCCAGCAACAGAGTCCCATATTTTGGATGCGAAATCGTCGCCGAATCCAAGGTTATCAGCCTTTGAAACACTCAGTTGTGGTGATTTCCCTTCCACATGCCAAGCTCCGGGTGAGGCACCGTCGGTGTTGGAGGTAGGTGCGGCCCACGCGTCTCCGCCAGCACCAAAACCCCCATCTAGCCAACCCTTTCCATCACCATGCTCAAGAGGCTTAGCATTGCTGGGCTTTATCGTGGCTGTCTCGGATTCCTTGGTAGTGGGCCTGCCTCGACGGAGGGGCAGCGCATCCGAAGCATGCTGGTGATTCGGGGGCGTGGGTGACGTGCCAGGTTCCTTTGGAGATGATTGCTCTCCGTTGCGTAGCGGGGCGATGGCTTCCATGACTTTCTCACGCGTACTAATACCCTGGCCTCTCGCTGGCGACACAGACATCGTGATCCGATTTGATTGAGGGACAAGTATGAGGTCATTACGGCCAGGGGTGGGTGAGGGAGATGGCTTGAAAGTGGTTTGTTGCCTCGGAGAGAGTGGCTGAGGTACAGGAATCGTGTATTTGAAGCGCGATTTCGTACCACGTAGGCGATGCACATGGGAGAGAATCTCAAAGACGCTAGGACGCCGTACGCCGTGCTCCTGGAGCATCGATGCTGAACGAAATTAGTAAAGGTTATTTTGAGGACCAACAGAACGCACCGATGAGCCCATTCATTTGAGGTGAATAGACAGGATAAGGTGGGATTTTATATTGGACATTAAGAATGGCCAATTGGCCATGCTCCTCAAATGGAGTAGTGTAATAGCATAGCTTGTAAAGCAAAACCCCAAGCGCCCAAACATCGCTTTTCTCGTCTACAGGTCTTCTTGAATAAACATCAACCATTTCTGGGGCCCTATATTGAAGAGTCGTGTGTCTGTTCAAATCAGCCTCGAGCGCCCGGATTTCCTGCGTCGTGGCAGGTGGCCGAGATACGGTGGTAGCGGAACCAAAGTCACACAATTTATAAGATGTTGAAGTGGACTGAAGGATGTTCTCCACCTTCAAGTCGCGATGTAGAAGTGCTGGTCGAAGATTGTGCATGCAAGCGACACCCTCACAGACGTCCACAAAGATTTGCAAGATTTCTGCTTCTGTGAGACGCTCCCGAAGACGACGATTCATCATATCAATGATTCCGCCACCTAGAATGGTTTAGATAGTGAACAGGAATGTCCGAAAGGGGGCTGACCAGGGCAGAACTCCATGAGGATGAAAACCTCGTACATCCCGTTCGGCATTTGATGCCACGCAGCGTCGATGAGATGGACAATGTTGGGATGGCCTTTGAGCAATCTCTGAGAAGGGGCATAAACGACATCTCAAGTAGAATGGTCAACACGTACCATAACATCAACCTCCTTCTTCACTTCCGCCAGCATGGCCTCGTTGGCGACCGCGATCCGCTTGAGGACGTGATGCGTGGTATTGTATACGGGCGTCGCTGTTCTCACAAGATATACGTGCGCGAATCCGCCTGGCGCATAGGTCGGTAAGTTGTCGCGAACTTTACAGGTACGATATTGGATAATTTACCTTGGGATAGATATCGCTCGACCTGGACATTGAACTTGTTGACAACGATAGATTGGCCAGGAGCTAACGTGCCCTTATTTTGCATATAAGCATTGTAGGCTTGCTGGTTGGCCATTTAGCGTCGGCCACGTAGATGCTGCTGCTCTTTCGCAGCAGCTGAACCGTGGTGTTGAGAGGAGCGGTAACTATCCACGTGACAAGTGATCGAAGCTAAGCGATCCCGATTTAGAAATGCCACTATTTAATCCGCCAGCAGGCCAGGAGTTAGTGCGAAATCCAATCTTATCGCCACTCCAGCATGTCCAGCCTTCTTCAGTCTACGCTCAACAGTACAAGCCACACTACAATTCCATACTCTAGGCCTGCAACTCCTAGCTCGCATGAATCTAAACAGATTGGCTTTGTCGGCCTAGGCGCTATGGGCTACCTGATGGCCCAGAATCTTGCCAATCAACACTCGTCCCCAAACGGTGGCCCCCCAGTGCTTGTCTGGAACAGATCTACAGACAAGTCTGAGAAACTTCTCGCGGCCCTTGGGAAGGACAAGATTCGTATTGCACAAGACCTTGCTCAGATCGCCTCAGAATGTGATGTCATCATCACCAACCTTGCCAACGACGCCGTTGTGAAATCCGTTTATGAGAAGTTCGCTGAGGCACTCAAAGTGAGGCACTGATACTATGCCTTGAATAGGTTTGAACTTGCTCTTGCTAGGCTGAGCCACCAACTACCAGACACAGGATTTTTGTTGAGACGAGCACAGTAAGGTCTTCTTTTTGGTTCGATTATTTTCGTCATACTTATCAGCTGTTATTTGCCCTAGATATACCCAAACTTAGCAGGTATGTACATAGATGACTTTCTACGCGACGGAACTAATCACGGTGTCGTCATCAGGAGAACTTGACGCGCTCATTTCCTCGATCCCTCACGGGCATCTGATTACGTGCCCCGTCTTCGGAACACCCGCTGTGGCGGCAAAGGGCCAGCTTCTGGTCGTCATGAGTGGCGAGTATCGATCAAAGAAGGAGATCGCGTATCTCCTTGTGCCCGGGATGGGCAGGAAAGTGATTGATTTGGGAGGAAACCTTGAGAAAGGTTCGCGACCTAACGCCAAGTTATCTTTTGGGTTTATTCTGACGAAACTTGCTATAGCACCTACGTTCAAGCTCATAGGAAATTCCATGATTCTGGGCACTCTTGAGGTGCTCGCTGAAGCATACACCCTGGCAGAGAAATCCGGGATCGATGCAGAGAATGTCCACAATCTTGTGCAAGGCAAGTCCAGCCGTGGTTATATGTGCGATACGATACTAAGGCTCACAATGATTTAGACCTCCTACCAGCACCTAGGTATGGCCATGTGTACAATAACTTCCATTCTCAAAAACTAATCAAAGTCATCCAGCACCGTTGCTTATTCTGACAAGATTGCGCACGACAAATTCGATGGTTCCGTTGGTTTCGCGATTGACGGTGGCATCAAAGATGCATCGTTCGTTTTTGTTGGATTATAGTCATATTATATTCTTGCTGATGAAAGCGATGTAGCCATATTCGACGCTTGACCGCCGAATTCAACTCTCCCATGCCGGCCATCGACGTCGCTCATCAGCATCTTTTGACCGCTCGCGCGATTCACCAGCTCAAAAAACAGGAAGGAAAGGCTGAGTTCGAAACATTGGACTGGAGCGGAATCGTCGCAGGCACACGGGCCGCTGCTGGACTTGACGGGCTGGACAGTAAGAAGGCATGTCTCGTTTGTCCTGCATACGCACGCCAGCTTATATGTGAAATCCCAGCATAACAGTGTTGTTCGAGAAGATTAGATCTGAAGCAAGGGAGCCCGGCTGAATCACGGATTATTGACTATGCTGTATATCTGATACCTCTTGCCTCGTGAAACGATGGGCTAAGTCTTGTACGCTGGATAACGATTTGAGTATGTACGGTCGGGAGCCTATCATTGTATATCTGAGACCTACACTCATCAAGGGATCTCTGCGAAGCATTCGATCTCGACATCGGCCCCAAGAGGTAAACTTGCAACTCCAATGCAGGTACGTGCAGGGAGGGCATCTTTGTCAAAAAACTAAGGAAAGGCTTTGACATCAGTCTGTGGGACATGGGGTATGATTCTTTGAACACACCTCTATGTATATCTCATTCATTGCAGCAAAATCTCGAGGGAGGTTTGTCAAGTAAATGTTTGCTTTGACTATGTGTTCTAGCCCAGAGCCAGCAGCTTTGAGAACCTTCGAAATGTTCTCCAAAGCGGCGCGCTGATTGACAAATCTCAGTGGGGAGGATAAGGCTAGTGAAAGTCGTCTGCATACAGTTTGCGGCTGAACGCCCCCCTCTACAAGTGCAAATTCTTTTGTGCAGCCTATATTTCCTGAGACATACACGTTGCCCCGGGAGATGACAGCCTGAGCTATAGATGGCACGAGATCAGAGAGGGTATGTATAGTGGTTCTTCCAAGTTCGAGCAAGAGCCAAAACTTACAGAAGACAGGTAAAGGTGGTACAGCATGTTCTGTGAACACTACGGTCTTCGTGAGGGACATGCTGTGCACGAAAAGTGGCCTAGAGCTTTGAAACTCGTCAAGTCAGATGTGGGTACCAGATCGTACCAGATCAAGGAGTCGTCGCTCCAAGTTCAGGTATGATTTGTCGGTTGATTCAGGACGGCCCGAACGAGGCCGCACTTGCAAGCTTAAATTACCTGCCAGCAATGGGTCATTTGGAAGTAAGGCGCCCTATAACTGTCAAGATGGGCCTGTTGAGCAAAAGTATAAGACCGCCTTGGCGACAAAGACATGTACAATTCAAGCCCGAGGCTCTCTATAGTCCTAGATCCTTCCGATACTCTATGAAAGCCACCAGGTTGTCGCGAACTTCTTCTGCCCTCAGCCTAAGATCCTTGCCGCCCTCCTTACGCCTATCAATACCCCTGACGGCTTTTTTGACACCTTCAACACTGGAAGCTAGTCTGGTGAGGTAACCACCTTGCCGGAAGTTGACATCGTAGGGCATCCCCTCGTCGGAGTATATATCAATCAGGGCCGAGGCCGCTTGAACGAGTGGCTCAGTACCAGCAGATGACGGGGTCCCATCAGATGGTAGGAGTGAGAGTAGGTATTGGGAGATTAGCTGAGAGGCGACATAAGTATGGGGAGCGGGAGATGAATCTCGTTACTCACTTTGTTACCGTCAATAGAACTGGGATGCTGCGCTAGGCACTCTAGGGTTCCAATGCATTTTACTCGTATCCTTTCGTCTGCTGTGGCACCGCATAACTGAATTAGAAGTTGTACTTGCTCTTCATTAGGCACCTGTTACAACGTGATCAGAACACCACAGGAAAATGAGAATATCCGGACTGACCAATAAACCCTTCCACACGTTTCCAATTCCCCAAAGCACGCCAACGGCAACGTTCCACATCTCTTGTCTCCTCTCTTGCCCCAGACCCGTCTCTGTTCCTACCGCGGCGAGAGCAGACCAGATGCCATCCCAAACCTTACGGCCAGCGTCATGGTCGGCAGACACGCTAGAATTTCGACTGGTGGCAAGTGAAAGGAAGATATTGTTGAGGCATTCCAATGTGCTTATGTGGATGGCACTAAGAGCAGATGTTGTTGGAGGGTGTGGTGACGGTGCTGCTAACGGCGGAAAAGACAGTGATGTAGGTTGTAGAAGGGCGAGCAGCGGGGCAACTAGTGTTGGAAGAAAAGAGACGGAGGCAGAGTTTGCTGGAGTGTCCTCCTGCATATCATCATCTGCGTCATCCATCTCAAGGTCTGGATGTGTCTAATAAGTAGAAGTTAGGGAGCGGCGTGCGGTCCATACCTTCGTCATCATCGCTGCCGCCTTCTTCGCCTTCCTTCTCAGGTAGTTGACTTTTAGGATCTGGTAATGTTGCGCACACTCCAGTCAATATTTCCAAAGCTAATTGCGCCGTCCTTAATATCGTTTCCAAACGCGCTAACTCGATCTCTTCCGTGGATTTGTGGTCGGAACCGGGGGTATGTTTGAGGGATAGTTTCTCCAGTTCGGGTACAGAGTTCTAGACGATCCCATGAGTGACTAATACTCGTTGGATTGATGATGACTGACTTGTTTCGCGATGAGCTCCAAGGTCTTACTAGAGGCATCGAATAATGACACAGAGGAAATAACGGGCTGTAGAAGGGGAAGAACAATATCTTGATCTATGTCGACAAATGATGCAGCCGTAGGAGGTAAGGGCGAGAGATTTCGCAGAATACCTACAAATGATTTCTTTGAGCAGCGTGGCTGTGTCTGCGGGCCATCAAGCGGCATTACCTGCGCAAAGGACTTTCAGAGTGGTGGAGCGGGGGTCCAACGGGTCTCTTGACTTCCCGTTCGGCGCCTCGGTCGATCGAACGATTTCGAGCAGACACGAGATGTAACCGGCATCGGCGCGGACGTCGGAAATAGCAGGGAAGTTGTCGTCTGTGAGGACATAGAGGCAATGAGCTAAACGAACAGAGTTAGTGATTTTATGATTTTATGATGAGAACATTGAGGGCACCAGCAGCTGTCACCGGCGCAAGCGGAATTTTGTCTCTGGCGGCGAGGAAAGACATAAGGAACGGTACAAGGTGGATACCGTTTATGGCATCGAGGGCCTTGTTCGACGTCTCTCTACGTCGATAAGCAGTGCGTCACAATAGGAATTGTTCATACTCACGATAGGCACCACAGGGTTGTGATTACATTGTCGGCAAAGTCATATACGAGGTTCTGCGCATTCTCCGGTGTTGCTGCGGCTCCTTCGAGATATTGGGCCAGGGTGTTGGAGATCTGCACATGTACAACGGAAGATTAGTTAAGAGATCTGCCTGATTCAGGGACTCGGGTACTTTGGGAATGAATGTCTTCCACGGAACAAGAATGTTCTTGTTATACATTTCTGCGCAGATATCATAACCGCCGTCGATACACAGATTTCTGTAAGGTTTGATCATGAGGGGGTTTCATCGCGTAAGGATTTACGACGAGTATGCGCACCTAAGAGATCCAGCAGCTTCGACGATAACCTCTTCCTCGCTGTCGGTTAGTCTTGTGATCAAAGCGCCAACAACATTCTTTCCCTGGAGTAGTCGCCGGGTCGAGGGGTCGTTCTGGATGAGGTTGGAAACAGCTACACATGCCCATTTGCGTTCTGCTGCATCTGGACTTTCCATCTACACATCCTGTGAGGTATGTCAGGCGTTGGATAGTAAATAGAATCACCTTTTGTAAGATCGGTAGGATAGCCTCAGATTTTGATGAAGTGGAGGTTGCAGATGCTAGGCCGTGAGGGAGATGAGAGTCGGGAACCCTCATAGGATTATGCCTCCGCATAGAACGCTTTTTCTGTGACTTCCCCATGTTGAGGAAAGAGAGTCTGCCCTTCCCAATTTGTTTAAAAGTTTTCTTGAACTGTATCTAAACGGTTCGACAACTTTGAAAAAAGTTGTGCACGTGTTAATCTAATCTTATCTCGGCCCTATTTGCCTGATCTCCCTCCATTGGCACTCTTTACATCTGATTTGCAACAGCCATCCGAGTGCATTATGCTACTTAATATACTACAAGTGCTTGATTCGCAACGTAAAAGACAACATCCAGTCAACCAAAAAAAATAAGTATGTAATAGACACCGTCATTAACTAGGGGTAATAGCAAGGAAGAGTCCCGTCACTAGCGACAGGTCCTTGGACAAGGGAATCAGATCCATCTGTGGAAGATGTAGGCCATCTAGAGTCAGAGGTCGTGTCGTCAGGCGAGGGTATGGTGTCGTGATGTGGAGGGTGGATAGTCTGAATGTCTGCAGACGACGCTTGGCTGGGCAGGGCGGCCCAGTCATGCGGTGGGGCGCTGGGGTATGTGTCACCATGGTATGCCGATTCCGCTTCTGGAAGGGATGGTGCAGAAGGAACCATGCCTGCCAGGTTTAATGTATGCTGAGGTTCTTCCTCGAACGGCGGCGCGGATGGACCGGGATCAGGTTCGACCAGAATGTCATCAAATGTGTAGGGGTAATCATAGAAATCCGGTGCTGCCATCTTTCCTTTCGAAGGAGGGGAGGGGAATAAGTGGGCAGGAGATGCAGGAGCAGAGGAAGGTTGTGGTGGAGAAAGGTTGCGTTTTGCAGGCTGGTGTGATTCATCTCTGAAGTCTTCAAACTCCTCGTCCTGCCACAAGGGAGCTGAGATGTGGTATTCGGCTGTGCTTTGCGACGAGTCCGCAGCATCAAGAGGGGGGGCACTGGCAAGATCGGCCATACGAGCCAAAACCGTCTTGTCGTCCGTCGCTACATGGGCGGCATGCACGGAGACGGATGCAGAATTACTTTGACTTGGCGCATCGTAGGAGGAAGAAGGTTCAGCATCAGAACGTGACGGTCTTGACGGTCTTGAACCGTTGACTGAGAAAGGAAGCCTGTTGCCTCCATGGGTTGATGTAGATTCTTGTGCTCCAGAGCTATGGTGGTATGCGGGTGGTGAAGGTGGTGGGGATGACAGCGGTGCCTTGAGAGAGGCATCCCCTCTCGTGTCTTTCTCGGAGGGAGCGACCACCTCCGATAGGGATGTTCTTGTTACCGCGTACATAGATTCCATGGACGATCGTCGTGAAAATGTAGGGGATGAGGGTGCGGAGGTTGTTTGTGCGGGGCCAGTCTGAGTTTCTTCCATTCCCCCCAAGGACGCGCAAGAGTTGCGCGGGCTGTTTACCCTGCTGATCGTAACGATTCTCTTGCCACGTCGTTGGCGCGCCGTATATTTTGCATTGGCCTTCCATCGAGCAGTAGCTTTTGCCCAAATCTTTTGCTTTACCTTCACTTCCTTCTCAACGAGCATTGACACCCTATCATCCTCATCTGTGTTCTGCCGCCGTCGCTTGCGTGCTTCAATATCAGCATTATGCCGTCTTTTCCGTCGTTTGCTTTTCCGCCAGAAGAGGCAACCAATGATAAGAAAGCAAATGGCGAAAGCAAGGACCAGCGACAGCGCGAGAATGAGTGTGGTGCGACTGCTACTGGAGTTGCCTGGTGGTTTCCAACCAGGTGGTAGACTGATGTTATAGGTGGCTGTGGATGAAGTGGTGGTTATTGGGACGGAAGAGGATGCGGAACTTTGTTTCTGGTCATCGAGGGCAGTCGCGGAACTGGTGGCGTCGTCCTTACAGGTCTAGTAACAAGGTGAGACACGCTTGACGACAAGGGATGATATCAACATACGAGGCACACCGTTGAACCGTAGAGTGTGTACGTGTCCACTCTTCGCCATCGGCCATTGTCACCCCTCTCAAACTTGTCGGGTACATGTTTTATACTGCCCAAATTCTTTGCCCATTGCTCGCGACGAGAAAGTAGAGACTTCCCACGTGGACTGAGGTCCAAGGTAGGGGTGGGTTCAGGAATAAATGAGGGGCATAAAAAGGAGAGCGGGGCAGGGCTACCATGCACAGAAGTGACAGAGGCGGATATTGTTGATAAAAGTGCGAGAACGGCGGAAGACGGGGCTCGTGATGGGGCCTGGCGCCTTCGACGTGGTGTTGTGGTTGTGGTTGTAGTGTTATACCTTGACCATGTCGAGCTCGTTGAACATCCAGCACGGTCTGGAGATATTGGCTTGGCCATGATCAAGGACCAAGTGAGTGCCAAGCAAGTGAATTCCACTTCCGAATCCGAGGGCTACGACGAGTTGAGTGATCGCTGACCAAGCCGGTCAATCAGCTGCGGACGTCGATGATGAGATATGCTGGGCGTCGGTTGAGGCGGTGAGGAAAGGGCTTGGACGCCGAGGACGATGCCAAGGAAAAGGCTGGGCAGTGGGCAATGGGGAGAGATCAGGAGATGACTTAAGGAATGCTAACTGTGGCAAGCTCCGACAATAACAAAGTGTCCTATTCTTAGCAGTCAAAAATAATCCCAGGGCCCCTCTATCATTCAAATTATTTAAGTAAATAAACGCTCTTTCGCCGCTCCTCCTCCCTCACATGTGCCTGTTGTAACAGCTTCTGTTCTTCTACCGGCTCCCGCATTCGCCACGCCACGTCCTCTGTCCCACTCTCGTACACCAGTTTATATGAGGGCAACCCAACCCTAATCCTCATATGCCTCACAAAGGCTGTGCCCTCTTCCCCTCGTGTACACCTATAAATAAACAGACATATCGCATGGTCAATCACAGGAACAATTCTGCCGAAGACTCCCCTGGAACGCACCTTCGTAAAAACACGGGGGAACCTTGTTGTGATTTGACTCCCCATTCCGTTGGATGGTTCATCACATAACTATCGATGTACCCCCGCCATCGACTCACAGCAGTCCCATCACATTCCATGCTAGGATCTTCGGGCCCCACGAGATACACACGTACACACTTCAATTCCGGAATCTGTAATAGGTCCCGATGAGTAAGGAGCATTGGAAAATCCATGCTAATATTGGAACGCACCCATTGAAGACGATATAAATGATCATCCTGCCCGACGTGTCGTTCAGCCTCTCGACGATATCGGATTACATCTTGAGTGGTATGGATCTCGGCATTTTGCGTGCTCTTACAGAGTTTCCAGAGCTCCTGACATCGGTTGTCGGACAGGACGGTCTGAACCTGGGGGACGTCGTCAACTTCAGTCATCACGCCTGGCTCCTTCTGGACACACCTGTTTCACAAGCGCAGTTATTAATTTGTCCAAAGTGAACAACTGATATGCCTGACAAAAATAGTTCAGCCTATTTCAGAAGGAAGGGCCAACTAAGAATATGTTGAGCCCCACCTTGTTCCCAAAAAACCATCTCATGTGCTCCTCAAATGTGGCCTGGTCCATATCGCCGTCGAACATCTTTTCGCAGGCATTCAGCAGGTACATATAAACGACATTTGCTTTGTCGCTTGCACCTCGGTCGCCCAGAACTTCTATCGTCTGTTCAAGAACGGTAGATGGGCCATTTGGTTCATCTAGGCCAAGTTCAACTGCGACACGATTAGCCAGAAGAGATGCGTGGTTCTCAGCCGCGTGCTGAGCACCAATCTCTTTACACATAAGTATACGAGAATAGAGCAACTACAGGGCCAGCACGTATTATTAGAAACTGATATCAGAGAACTAAATAGAAACGCACCTGGAGTAACCGCACCAACGTATAGAAGGTTGTGTTGACAAAAAAAGGGCGCTCTGCTTCAACCCTGGAACTTGTGGATTGTGAAAAGGCGTCGGCCCCAACTTCCGTTACCCAAATATCTTCTTGACCGTCAGGGGCATCTCCATTACGTGACAGATTGGGAGAGCGATGCTCGGGCGAGGGAGAAGGGTCTCGTGAGGCGGAGGGAGTCAACTTCCCCGCCGCCTTCTCCTGGACAGTGCGTAAAAGCTTCCGCCTGAGGTCGCCTGCAGCAACTCCACCAGTCTGAACTGAATGAGCACTTCCCGCGGAGCGTCGCCCGCTCCGCGTACCATCCACGCCATTCAGGTCAGAAGGATCGTCATCATGTACAGCCTCTAGCGGAAGGCATGCGGCGTTGAATTCTGCCACAGGGTATTTGCAGAGTGCAGGAATAAAAGCCCTGAGAAATTTCTCGACCGCACGGCGTTCCTGGGCACTGTAGTTGACCTGAGAACGATCCAAAAATGAATAAACCATCTTGAGAGAGTCCAACAACGCGGGGGTGTCGTTGAACGAGTACTCAAGCTGGTGACCAACAGACCCTCGTGCGAACGACGCGACGCCTTCGAAATCCCAGGTCTCCAGTTGCTGGTTCTTGATAGATTCGACGTCTGCAACAAAGTATTTTGAGGTGATGTTTTTCTTGTCGTTGGCCTTGAAACTGATGCCCTGGTGGTCCAAAGATTTGTAAAAGTTCTTTGAATCCACCTCACGCCAGGTCCGGCTCCATTCCCGCTGAGACCGACGCCATTCCTCGTCCCGCTGTCTCAGGCGCGCGAGGACGACTGGAACGGCTACGCTCGGGCAATCTTGAAGAGCTTGAATAACCTCCAACCCGCTGTCTCGGCCATAGACTTTCTTGATAATCCGGTGATATATCGTCTTGCTAGGTCCCCCGAGATCGGGCTTCAGCTTGAATAAACTCCGCTCGTCATTCGACATTTCCTCGATCCGGCTATTCAGCGGTTCCAATACTGCAATTGTCCGTGCCAACCCTTCAAGGTGCACGTGGTACTCGAATCGCTCTTCCTCGCTCTTGTGTAGAGCTTCCTCGAAGGAGTTCTTCTTATGCGATATGAAACCGGCTTCTTCAGATGCCCAAGTTGGATGTGATACCCATTCATCGTTCAGGACTGATCGACAAAGTTCATCACGTCCTGAACAGGCGAGTCGTATCTCCTGTCAATCGTAGCCCAGTCAGACGACTCGATTGACCGGACACATGAGACGATCAAAGTGAAAAAGTGTTCACTCACACTATCGGGTAATCTTCGATAGCTTGGTCCTTCACCATCGTCTGCTGGAAGAGCCGATAACGCCTCTGGAGGGCCGGTACGAATGCTACCGGGAGGTCCGTTTTCCACGTCGTCCTGTCGTTCATCCCAGCCAATGAGATCCTTGAACTCTGTCAAAAGTTCATCTCCAAGGAAGACGTTGGCCCGTTCAATCAGCGTTTTAGCTTCGATGATCTCTTTTGAGAACAAACTAAGAAGCTTCAAAAAGTCTTCGTACATCTCCCGACTTTCCAGCGACTTTTTTGCCCTGTCGAAGAATAGTAGTTTATTGTCGGTTGACGCGGCCACAGAAAGAGTCGAACTTGAGCTCTGAAGTCCATGCGAATTTGGCAAAGGGGAGGGCTGAATGGGTGGGGGCACGACGTGTGTATGAAGAGGAGTAGCTTGAGGAGATTTTGGTTGGACGAGAGGAGAGAAAGATGTTGATGCGGAATCCTGGTTATGGTGGTGTTTCACCTTTTTAGCCTACAAGGTGATTCAGAAAGTGCAACTACCACAGAGTGAACCAGACACGAACTCGACTTGGGGCAGGCTTCGCTGGAGGCACAGGCGTGGACTCTTTCTCCGCACCACGCTTCTTACGTTTGCTGGGTACCGCCACCTTCTTTACCACTCTTTCTGCGGGACTTGAAGATTGAGTCTCTGGGGCAGTCCATGCGGCGGAACTCGGTGCAGGAACTCCAACAGGTTGGGGAAGTATCGCAGGGCCTTGATTTTGTCCACTTGCAACCGCATCAGGCAGAAAATCTTTGAATTCTGCCAACAAGTCTGGAGCCTCTTTGAATAGAAGCTGGACTTGCACATATACCTGGGACTGAAAAGCGGGCTAAACACCACATGAGCAATCTGATTCTTAGCAAAAACGAGGCACTCACGTCCTGTAGGTGTCGCTGCTCCTTCTGGTACGTCTGGAGTATGTCCAGAAACTGCTTGTACGTATTAGCATCGTCCGAATACCGCGCCTTGATTTTGTTGAGGTAATGTATGGCGTGATTAAACTCTCCTGCAGGCTGTGCCTCCACGGGGCCTTTGTTGGTGCTGCCCATATTGCCTAAAACCGAGGCCGCTGCCGTGGTCTGAGGATTTTGGAACCCCGGAGAAAACGACGGGTCGAACGGTGGCTGGGGCCCGTGGAGGTTGAATACGTGTGGAGTATGTGATCGCGATGAAGGACCAGCGACATGAGCGGGAATAACGGGTATGGCTCCAGGGAATGTGGGAGTACCGACATGAGACCGGGATAGGTTGTTGGCCATGAATGTGTTTTGAGTAGTCGTTCCTTGAGGCGTGGTTACGGTTATAGTATTGGGATCAGCTGGGTCAGATATGTCGATGCGGTAACCCACAGGCAAGAACGTGTTGAAGCCTTGTATAAGGACAGGGTTTCCGTGAAACAAGCGGGAGACGCGTGAAATGACGCCAGGAGTGTCGATTCTGAAGGTAAAACGACGAAATAAGATCTTCGAGTTGAAAAAAGAGAAATATGAGCTCACACTTGGCCTTTAAAATCCTTCATTATGTCTAGAAAACGGTTATAGACCTCGGGCTTGTCCTGAAACTGGACCTTGACGGCATCCAGGTAGCTGAGAGCATCTGTAACATTGAGAGCTCTACCAGCCTCTGGGGGAGACGACTTTGTTGTGCCCTGAGGTGAATCGCCTGGCGCTGGACGAGGTGTTGAGGTTCTCGGGTTCATGCGGGGCGATGAGAGTGTGGTTGCTGTGAGGGCCGACGCAGACTGGGCCGACGCAGCAGAAAGCTCTGGGAGATGGCCCAAGTCAGCCCCAGATGGTGGGAGTTCTGGTACAGGCGCGATGATTGCGGCATCAACATCCATTTGGGACCCTTGCAATTTCGGTGGCAAGCACTGATCAAACTGACATGAATGTTGGCGTGAGAGCCGAATATAATCTTATCTGATACTGTAACTCCAGTGTATTATTAACTCGCTATTATAACTGGTGTGCTACGACTTCGGGTCGGTCCCCGTTTCGGAGACTGCAATGGCGGCACTGGCGGAGGGAAAAAGTAAGGTGCTTCGTAAGGTTTTGTCCTCAAAGTTTGGGACTTCTTCTTCTCTATCGACTTCTTCTTCATTATAGGGCAGCTGACGGAACCTAACAGATGGATGATGAACCTCAATTCGAAGTAACTACGGACCACGACTCACGAGGTGTGGACGGAGGGCTCCCTGTCTCTTTACGAAACGGTCGAGACTTCTTCCTCTTTATAGTAGACTGTTCTTTCAGTCGATCTTGTGCCGGTACAGGAAGCGGAGGTTTCGACGTTAGATGGGGTGAGGCCAAGTGTGGAGACGAGAGGCAGTGTTGGAGCTTCGGGCGCTTGTCCCGCAGGGGATTCAACTGAGCAAGAAAGCTCCGGTTTGGTTCTTCACATTCAGAGTGAACGAGGACACGCTCAGATGATATAGAATGGGGTATTTTGATTGAAAGTGTTGTATTGCTGCTGATGTCTGTGTGATTTGCAAAGGTAATGACAGTGGGCTTGCGTTTGAGGCTCGGAGACAACGTGTTATCGGTGTGTGGTGAAAGTGAGGAATTTGGAGGCGTAGATTCAATCCCATCAGTCAAAGAAAGTATTTCAGTAGGAGTCGACATTGGCACAGGTTCCAGAGAGGATGGCTGTGAACCAAAGGGTGGCGGTGAACCAAAGGGTGGCGGTGAACCAAAGGATGGCGGTGAACCAGAGAATGGAGATGAACCAGAAGCCTTCTCAACGGACACATGCTGCTGACGCGTCTGCCGTCTTTCAGAAGTATTTGCGTACGGAGCTTGGGTGTTGGCCGTTGGCGGAGCCAAGCCCAACATATTGTACAGGATTGAAAGCACGCTCTGTGTGATGATCAGTGAAGCAATGCAGAAAAACGAACGATGGCAACTCACCAAACAGAAGCCAACGGAAGCGAACAAGAATCCTACGGTGTGGACGACAACCCGATGCACTTGAGTGTCCATGGTGGATGCTAACAAGGCGTACGTAGTGTATTATTAAGGCTGGTGGTGAGGGATGTACCCCGAGTGAGGTCAAGAATGCATTTGATAGAGAAGTGGTGGTAGGAGTGTAGAGGCGCTAACCACGGGAATGTGTACTTACTTAAACCATGAGCGGCCTCTAAGCAATATGGAGATTAAAACACGGAGTGATGGAACTTGAGCTTGATCGGAGAAGAACACGCTGCGCGACATGGCCAACCCCGCAATTTGCAAAAATGTGAACATCTGAGCAGACAAAATACGCAGCTAGCTGATAAAACTTGGATAAAATCAAGCTGCGGTTACGGGTGTCCACTAGGCCGACTGTCCGAGGAATCCCGAGGCCAGCTGGAGGCGTCCAAATTTATGGCATGATTCACATCGAACCGTCGAGTTGCGTTAATTCTGAGCTCATCGACATAACACAGGGCGCAAGTATATAGGCCTAGGAAGATATTGTATGGAAAGTTAGCCGAGCCTTGGCCGAGGCTGTGGCTGCGCATCGCAACAACGAAACATGGCAGTGTCGCCAAAGTTGCCAAAATCGGCGATTGGTCCAAGTCGACGTCTTTTGCCTTCTGTTTACTTTCTCCATTTTCCTTTCCTTGATCACCACAATCTTGCAGCTCCCCTTCGGTGTTGCATATATTCTCTACTTTGACCAGCGCGCATGGGGATCATTCGTCCAGCAACTCCAGGTTTCCTCGTCACCTGCGTCGCGACAGCTCTATTGGCTGTTGTTTCTTTCTGTGTTCCCTACTTTAAGTCCGTTTACTTCCTCAAAGCCAACATATCAGTGGGGGGAAACAATGGTTCTATCACATTCGGGACACTGGGCTACTGTTTAGAGTTGTCAAATGGAACGAGCTGCTCGAGCCCAAGGGTCGGATATGAACTAGGTGAGTTGAATCAAACATTCCTTGAAGTGGTTCCTTGCTCACTGAGCCAAGATATCAATTCACTCGTCGGCAACAAACTCC
This sequence comes from Tephrocybe rancida, assembly GCA_018858115.1. Classification (NCBI taxonomy): domain Eukaryota; kingdom Fungi; phylum Basidiomycota; class Agaricomycetes; order Agaricales; family Lyophyllaceae; genus Tephrocybe; species Tephrocybe rancida. The sequence goes on from JABCKT010000019.1 coordinate 113,704, forward strand.
CCGTTCAAATACCACAGGTAGTGGTGAAATGGCTCACTTATTGCCTAATTCTCCACATCGTTGCCCTAGGATTATCAGCAATATCAGCCGTCTTTGGCCTCCTCGCCCACGTGCGACAAATGTCCATGACCTGTTTCAGCTCCTGCATCTCCGGCTTCGCAGCAGCAGTCGCCTTACTCGCGTTCATCTTCGATATCGCTATTTTCTTCGCCGCCAAAGCTCGCATCAACGCTGTCGGCACTGCTCAAATTGGCAATGCTACTTGGTTAACATTGGCGGCCTGGGTATTATTGTTCTTCAGTGGATGCTTCTATACCCTCGGCCGCTGCTGCATCACGAAACGCGGGCCAAGGAGTAACAAAGACAAGTGGGATAAAGTTGAAAGCGTCCCTGGGCCCAGTGCCTCAGATCAGATGCGCCTGGATGCGGTCAAGGCTGAGGCAGATAGGAAAGCGAGGCAAACCAAGGTCGAAGGCGGACTGCCGGCGTTCCATGAAGTACAACCCCTGACAGGGCACATCGATGGAGACAAAGTTTACCTGGATGATCCGACGCACCACGATCCCTCCCCACAAGGAGGGCATGGGGGTTCTAGTGGAGGATACCTGCAGGCGGCCCCTGGAACCCGAGCCGTTGACGAGTACTACTCGCCTACTCGTACAGAATACGCGGCTTCAACATACCCCCCAGCGCCTCAAAATAACTATGGACCTACGGGATATGCCCCTGCAGCAGCCAAAAGGCAACCCAGCAGTCACTCGCAGTCTCAATATTCGCAATCGAACTATGCGCCATCTATGCGTGCCCCAACTTCACCACCACCCCTTCCGACGGCCTACCCGCAACAGTACGCAGATCCTTACTACAACTCTGGCGCTCAGTATGGGCATACAGCAGGTGGTTCCTCGTGTGAGTTTTAAATAACTTTCTCATGCAACCATATATTTACACCGTCGACAAGACCACACCGCTACTTCCTCCCATGACCGCCAGAACACCAACTACTCGAATTACGATCCTTACGAATCTCAACAACCAGCAGCATACAATACCTATAACGCTGTTCCGGCCCCTGCACCTTCCGCAGGCTATGCACCCAGTCCTTCCAATTACTACCAGGCGCAGTCGCCTGCTCCAGGCCCGTCCCACCAAAACGAGCGGAGCTACACCCTCGGCGGTGGAGCCTATCCCAGCAACGGCTACGGAGATAATTCACTGCCCCCCCTTCCTGAACATCAAACTTCATACTATCCCACCCCACAGACATCGTCACCTCCACCCATAGATACGAACATGGCTTACACTCCTGCTGCGCATACTAGCCCTGTCAAAGGCCCACGAGCACTGAACTCGCTGCAAGTGCGCAATGATGACGACTCCCCTCCCATGTATGACGCTGGAACTTCTGGCGTTCAAGGTGCTTGGGGCAAACATTGAAGAACCACGAGTTGTTCGATCTTCTCGAGACAGGCCTTACCTTCATTTATTTATTTACTGTACACCCATGGACGTTAGTATTCGCCCCATGGATCCAACTATCAGGTATCAGAACCGACTTTTTACGTGAAGAATACCCGAATGTTGTGGCTTCGTTGCTAGCCTGACAATCATATATATAGGGAGGCAAGCTACGAACCTCCCGTCGTTTGGCGCTGAAGCCAGGTCGATCCGTCACCGCGATGTGGGATCGTTTATCGTATGCCCAACATCCACTGATATTTAACATATAACATACTAAGATATAACCTTGCTAACTCCTCGACAACATCCAAGATAATATCCAACTTAATCATACTCACGCTTCGACACTTTGAAGAGTTTCTCGATGACTACCTGTGTCTCTTTGCTGAGTGCGTCGTGCTGGTGTTGGTTGGATATGTATTGTTCTAAATTCTTCACTGCCGATGCTGTTGCTTGAGCAAGGTCAAAATCAACAAACCTATGGTGGATGCGGAATCAGCCATAGTCTGTAAACCAAGCGACCAGTCCTACGTATCAGTGTAGTTCCTAGGAGAGTAGCAGATGAGTCACATCTTCAGGAAACAAAAGATAGCTTGAACTTACGTTGCTGCGGTAACTTTCACCGTATTCTTGGCGAGCTGTTCCAAGTCATAGAGCTGAGGCCAGTCGCTGTATTCTGCGAGTAGTTGAGAAACCCCTTTCAATGCACGGAGTCCGCTGTAGTCGTCCATCATGTCTATGAAAATCTACAATAAAAATATATCAATTTACCCAGAATATGAGATTGCCTCCGAACCATCTCTCCGAAAAAACAAACAGGGCTTTGGTTATCTTGAGTTTTCATGTAGCCCCAGGAATGCTGGGGATACTCTTTGATGACACGTTCAGCTGACCAGTTCGATGGACGCCTGTCATCGGGTACATATGATTAATGCGCGTAAGGCTTGTCAAGGACCCAACTTACCCCTGGCAATATAAGGGCTCGTGAAGAATTGCATAGAGTGGATTACTGTCGAAGGGTTGCTCGTGCTCGATATTCTGTAAGAGCCGGTATGATAGTTTCCCAAACAGCGATAGGTCATTCGCAGCTCGAAAGACAATTTCTGCAACCGGATTCAGAACAATGCAAATAAAAAGGGACCTAGAACTCACGGTGTACTGCGTCAATGCCACCTTCATGGGACATCAGTCTAGACAAGTACTTGAGAGAAGGTTCTGTGATAATGTCTACCTGAACCTCCGAACTTGAGGCCGAGTTGAAGAAACCGGCTAGGCGTCAGAGTCCCCCCGTTTGGAAGGGTTACACGATTGGCATCGATATATGCAAGAATATCTCGAACCTAGGCCGGGTCAGAAAGAGAAGGCCTGAGCATGCAGGTAGCACTGACCCGTTTGATGTCGCCTGGATATTTCTCGTAATACACTGCATTACGTGCCAAAACCCTTTCTGTCAAACGACTGAGTGTGGTGCTAACACAAAGCAAAGGGGAAGAAACCCCATACGAACTTTCCAAAGCGTGGTATACGGCGTCGGGTGAGTCAACGAGAGGTGGAAGTCCAGCAGTGATAAAGACTTCCTTGAGTCCTTCAGGGTAAAACGAAAGATACGTTAGAGCGCAAAAGCCACCAAAACTTTGCCCTAAGATCGTCCATTTCCTATGCTCCTCGTCTAGATCTGGGCCCAGTAGGATATTCCGGATAGCTTCGCAATCTCGTACTATGGCAGCGAGGCTTAGCCACTATTTTTCTAGGAGTAGTGCGGAACTGGCTTGCCGATGTTGTCAGCTCGGAAGTGCGTGAGGTACTGAAAGACCTCCTCGTCCGTTTTGTCTGAGACGAGATCGGCAGAGAATGGGGTGCTTAATCCCGTCCCACGTTGATCGAGCCACAGAGTCTACAAGGTCCGTCAAGGAATGCAAGAACTGTAATCTGTACTTGTACCTGATATCCTCTTTTGTGTATCTTTTCCCTACAACGTCAAAACTCATACACTGTAGAGACAAGCATAAGACACCCACGGCAGCGGCGATAGATGCAACCCTCTCCATGTCGACTTCAAAGCCGGGGCCACCTGTGCAAACCCACTGCTTAGTTCATACTTCTACAGCCGGGTAGAGTCGATACACACCTTGGAGGTAAACAACTGAAAAAATCATGGGCCTGTCTGCAGCTGTTGGTACTACTAAGAGTGGTAACAGAGCTTACAGTAAGGCAGTTCAGCCTCTTCCTCGAGGGCCCTAGCTTTTTCTAGAGGGACCATGTTGCGGGCAAAGACGCGGATAGTTTTTCCATCTGGATCGCTATAATCCAATGGCAGGTCAAAAAACCTTTCTATGACTTTGATAGAGCCTAGCATATGATGATGAGTTTCGAGTTCCACAGGGGGCCCCATCTTGCAGAGCCAGTTCTTCGTACCAGTCAAAACATATGATTCCAGATTCGCTTGCGACATAATGAGTGTTGAAGCAGATGTGATTTTCACAGCCTGGGTTTAAAAGCAAACCGAGTCATCCATCATAACTTAATCCAGTCAGAACATGTGGAAGTCATCACACTTTGTTCAATGCCATCATACTTTAGTAGAGTTTTATCGCTTAGAAGGAACGAGACATCAAGTTGGATGGATCCTGAGAAGCTAGTGACAGAGTAGCTCTATTCAAGTAAGGAGCTACCTCTCTTTGAGGCGATTCAGACATGAAGGTCACAATTCATCTCTAGTTTTCTCTTGGTGGGCCACTGCAGCCACCGGAGGCCGCTCAGCAAGCACCATAGAAAGAAAATCCGTCACAAAGTCTGCCGCAGCAATCCCTGTGATATCCGCTGGAATGACTAGGTTAGTAAAGTGTAATGAGGGATGATCAGGGGGACACACCGTTATCATAAGCGGGAGCAACCTCGACGATATCCACACCGCTATTTCGGAAGAGAAGATCAGTCTGAAAGGTTAGTCCCATCCCAGGAACAGCACAAACACAAAATTGAGGCCAGATAGTCCTCTCAAAATACGCTTCAATTCCCGAGTGGTCCATCCGCCAGCCTCCGGAGTTCCAGCTGAATAATGAGATAATGGTCATAATTCGAGAATATCGAAAGAAGGCATAAATCACGCACTAGCAGGAGCAAGGCCAGGATCTGCCCATAGATCAGTTTGTGTGAAACTAAAAAAGGAAGGCAATAGACATGCCTATAACGTCGATGTCCAAGCTATTCTCGTATTTAGTTTAGTTAAAAATACTGTCGAATGATATGAAATCCCTCTGCTTACCTGAGATATACTGGATTTGTCCCAACTCGACTCCTGATTCTGCGGATAACCTCTGGGATACCCAGATCATCGATGTCATCTACACTTAAAAGTTCAAACCCGACATCCCTATCATTTGCGAGATCAAAACCCCCCTAGAGAAATTTTCAGTCTTAACTCATAAAGAAAGATGTAGACCTACATCCATCCTGCATCGAATGCCGGCATGAATACTAGAGTTCGCGATCAACCCCTCTTCATAAGCAACATAGAAGAAGGTTCCATGTGTCACTCGGGATTGCTCGGTCGACTGATCAGGATATCGCGCTCCTGGTTTCCATGTATCCTGGGGAACATGTCGTCGTCAGTCATGCACAATCGTCTGAACATGCCTTGGTACCAAGTGTGCGTCAAAGTGGATTACGGAAATCGGGCCATACACCTTATGCAGCGAACGCAGAATAGGGAGGACCTAGACTCTCTGGATTCAGTACCAACTTAGGCCATAGGAAGTGGCGAACTCACGATTGTATGGTCTCCTCCCAAACTAAAAACATGGGAACGATGTCAGGGTCTTGAGGAGTGTAACTTTTACTACTACGAACCTGACTATTCGTGGATGCGCAACGCCGTCCTTAGACAATGCATGCGTCGGCTCTTTCGCTGCTGGGACACCAGCAATTGTACGATCGAGAAGCGTGGAATAGGCGACTTCGATTTGATCCACGGCAAGTGCGTTATCGAAGGGACTGACTGGAACCTGTCAAAGCCAATCATTTATAGTGTCTCTATAAACAGGATAATTCAACCAACGTCACCACAGTCAATAATCTTAGCGCCCTGGCGGAAAGGGTCACTATCCCAGGCTAACGTATAACCTACGCCGTCGCCCCGGATGCGCCGACTCGCAGAACGAATCGCATACGGCCCGAAACGCGCGCTACATGTTCTGTAATGAGCATACATGATTCGAAGAGTCAAAGGTTGAAACATACCCAGGCCTGTAAGTCACTCCCGTGTCGAAAGGTAGTCCAAGAAGCGCAATGTCAAACGATGCTGTTTCGTCTTCTAAACAACGGCTATAGGGAAGGTGCGCGAACGAGAGAGGGCCCGAGAATGGCTGGTCATATTGTGGACCATATTTAGATAACCAAGTTGCCACTTTGGCGTCTTCTAAGGGTGTTTGATGGCTATCGACGAAGGGCAAGACTGAGAAAGCAAACAAAGCAGACCTCCAAGCCATCGTTCACTGTCAAGGAGGAACGAAAGCGTGTAAGCGACTAGCGGCGGTCGTTTACTTAAGTAAATAAGGGCGGATATGCTTTGAAGAGTGACCACATGATACAGTACCTGGATAAGAAGCAGGTTCAAAGCAACTGTCAATGTAGCTTACCCGCCTGCCCATAAATCTTTTAATTATCATTTTCTATCAGACAATCGCATATTCTTTACAAGTACAAATGACAAAAGGAAACGGTCAAAGTAAAAGATGGAGAATTGTCAAATACCTCCCGTCCTCGCGTCGATTCGACGAAGAGATGCAACCTGCCAGCGTCTGCGATTCCTGGCTTTCTCTCCAATCGTCGCCTTATCACTGTGCTTCTTATCTGTGATAACAACCATCCGCACCTTCCTTTCAACATCAGGTGAGTCGTCTACTTCAGCCTCTTCTGAGCGATCTTCCTCTACCACTTCGTTTTCGTCCAGGTCGATGGGCCCTGTGAAGACCTCGTCTGGTGTGGCCTGTGGTGCCATATTCTTACCTGACAGGAACGATAGAGGGGTCGAGATTGCGGATGAAAGGAATGCCGCTGCATCGTCGATGATGGTCTTGGGCTTTCGTAATGGAATGGAGGCCAAAAGATATGATCGACTCCTCCACGCATCGGAATGGTGGTCGTGAGGCCCAGGGTATGCTGGATCACTTTGAAAATGAACTGATATTTCTTCGGTTTCTTGTGAGAATGAAAAGATCGGGAGTGGGTGCGTATATGAGTTCGGAAATGGGTACGAGACTGGCCGCCTATGTCGGAGCACGAGTTGGTCACCTAAAGATGGTTGAAACGTTTGGTAGAGGCTCAAGTTAAACCAATCGTATTGACTACCTTCAATATCGACGGCATGCCCAGACGATCTGGAACACAACGCTCCTGAAGGATCAATGAAAAACACCTTGTAGATTGAACATGGTACAAGTTCAAACATTTGATAACTGTTTGCGTTTTCAACAAGACCACAAACCTGATTGTTGGCCTCTGGCCTCCTCCGGGCTACAGAGACAGGCCAAGAGTCAACGATGCGATTGAGGTGTGAAAACGCAGATGAGCCTACTTTCGACGAGAGAAGTATCGTTTTCGGACCACAATATGATCTCTGTCCCATCCTCTATCTGATCTCCTTTGACATCCAGAAAGCGATTGGTGGCTACGTTGCGCACGACGAAATAACCAGCTGGGAAGCCATATGTTTGAACATTGCCGCTCATCGTCTCAAGTGACAAGTAGTACAAGAGAAACAAGCGCTCACGTCAGGCTCGTGATCAAAAAAGCGGCGAGCGCCGCAGCTTATGATTTTTCCGCATGATCACAATAACATCTCGGACAAAAGCCCTACTACAAGCGATACCGACCGTGACTCAAACGAGCTTCCACTCCGAGTCATATCAACGCATATACACTCGTACATTAACATAAAAGTGCAGCTTGAAGACCCATAAATCGTCGCTACTAATCATCTTCTTCATCGTCTTCGTCCGCAAATGCGCCAGGAACACGCCGCAGACTTCTCGTTCTAAACGAACGTCGCTTCGACTTTTCTTGCTGCTCTTGTTTGTCCTTCTCCACCCAGTCTTCCAATGCACCTCGCATCTTAAGCATACCTTTCCATTCATGCCTGGCAACTGTACTGCCGGTATGAGAGTTCACCCATGCTGCGCTCATGATCACAGGTTCCTACATGAGAATATGGAAAAGTACAGCTAGAATAGAACGATGTGAGATACGGACCTCTGAATGCCAACTGACGTCCCGCACACATGGAGCCCGAGCCCTCGACGTCCTGGACGTCACAGGTAACTCGGGTTCTGATGGGTCGAAAGACATGGGCGACGTCTTACTGCGGTCTAAAACTTGAACGACTCTGCCATCCAATGACCAAATCTAGAGAACTCTGGTAAGAGAGGAATAAAACGATGACAGATACTGACATGAATTCGACCGTCGGATGATCCAGAATAAAGATACTGAGCACCTGTGGTCTCCAACGGGCTAAAGTGGCATCGGATGAGGGTGCGCATGACAGAATGTCCGTAATAGGTCATAACGCTACAATCCTTTGGATGGGTGGGGCATTTTGGGCCAGGGTAAGGAGGATATCTGGAGTCACAAGAATGTAAATCATGGTGCCACAACAGCGAAACCAAACAAACCTGTAATCGAAGTCCCTGACCCCGAAGAACTTTTTCTGAACGCTCTCAAACTCTTGGTTACTTCTCATCTTGCGCAGATCCCAGAGGCGCATGGACTGGTCCTTGCCGTTGGATACAAGATAGCGGCCGTCACCCTTGGCGGACACGTATGTGATGCCCTCAGTATGGCCGATAAGAACTCCAGATGGCTTTTGAGAAGCACCTAACGAACGACGGTCCCTGTGAATGGCCTGAGCGGACTGTATGACATGCAACTATATGCGACATACCAGATTTTAATAGAAGTATCGTCAGATGCACTCACAAGTACATTCCCAGACGCTGTATCTGCCCAACAACAACTGTTTACATCGTCACTGTGAGCAGCAATCTTGACCGTTCTCCTATTTGCAAGAAGATCGTAGACTTTGTGGATGTGGTCAGGCGACCCCTTTACACATTTACAGGATGAAGGCTTACCAAAGATCTTTCCACTTCCGCCTGCCACGACCTCGTTTCCGTCTGCAGAAAATCGGCAACTCCAAATGCCAAAGCCTTCACCATAGCTGTGGTGCCAGCTGTCTGTCGGGGAACGATCGGAGAAGGGGATGGGGGTCTGTACCTGTGAATCATCGAAAATACTGGCCATGTATACAGTAGGGGTCTAAAGAACAGTAAGTTTTTCGTTTCTCACAGCCCATCCATCATAACTTACAATTGATGAGTATATCATCCTGCAGACGGGGCAGACTCAATGTTCCGTTATTTCGCTATATATATCGTTGCACTAACCTCTCGTTATCTGGAGAAAGATTTGTATCTGTGATGGTCCACCGGCCTGGATGGCCTTGGATGGTCTTGCGAACTTTCATGGTTGTTTGTAAACCAGGGTATGCTTGGGCACGAGAAGGAGGATGGGTCGAGTCAAAAACATGCAGTCGAAAATCTAACTGAGGTATCAGCAAGGCGAAGGAAAGCATGAACAGGAAGGGGTCTGAGTCACTTCACCTTGGGAGCAAGTGTAGTAGAAAGACGAATCTTCATGGCCAACTGTTAGTTTTTGACTCTAAGGCATCGAAGATACAGACCTGCAGAAAATTGGCCGGTGTAAATGTTATGATCACACATGGCGACAGCTGTGCCATTGGTGTTTGGTATGAGGTTCTAGAGAGGCATTAGATGGACATCATTCAATTGAAGATAGTGTCCTACAGCTGCATATTCCTCTTTATTGGATATCGGGTGAGGACGTCGAGCTCGGTTAAGAATAAGTTTGGTAAGGTTAATATCATTCCTTCGAATGCGTGCTTTAGCGCCAACTCTTCCAAACTCTCCGCTGTTCAACAATTCTACACCTGCTTGTTGCGGTTCGGTAGTTTCGGGACCTTTCCATGGCGCAGTAGCGGCTGCATTAAAGGAGTAGTAGTAGTCATCATCACCATCCTCGTCGTCCTCTTCGTCTTGTTCATCGTCGTCCGGGTCGTTGAGTGCGGCAAGGCCGCGAAGGGCGTTACCTCGACCTACAGCGTTCAAGAGACGGCTAATGTCTTGTAGGCTGATTCGAGTAAAACTGTTATTCTGTGTACTGCCATCACCAGGTGCCTGAGGACCGCCCCCTGCCTGCATCGCAAACAGAGCTGAAGGCAAAGCTAATCAGTACCAGATGAGATCATTAAGAGAAGCTTGTGCCCTTACTGCCCAAAATGTCATTCACAGAGACTTGCGTCTGGTCCCCCTCGCCGGGCTGTTGACCCTCATCGTCGTCATCTTCGCCTGCCATAGGAGAGTCCCAGTCTGGCTGCATGAGAGTAGGGACAAGACCAAGGTGTGCGTTCACATGCTTACTACAGAAGGCTCGGATTAGTCTGACTCCGGGCCGCCGGGCTTGTAGGCGGCATCGCGTCACGGAGTGATCGATCATTTCGGCCGGCAATCAACCAAACAAACAGCCGCCAAGAAAGGTGCTCCGAAATGCTGCTTGCGTTCAAGATCGTCTATAGTCGCCCAAGTCATGAACTCTAGTCATGCCACCAACCACGGACTCCGCATAACGGCAGACGAGATCAACTGCCTCATCTATGCATACCTTCTGGACTCCGGTAAGCCTGTTAACTTCGGTAGCGCTGTCCAAGTAATCAACTCGGTCGATAGGCTTCACCCACTCGGCCTTCGCCGTCAAGATGGAAGGTCAACTCGACCGTTCACCGTACGCGTCCAAGCACATTCAACGAGGAGAACTCGTAGAACTCCTTGGGAAATCACTGCTGTACCTCGAAGTCGAGTCACATTGGAAAAATGACGGGCTGGCGAACAATTGCAAGAGCGGTTTCTCCCTTCTCGAACCACACACATGTTCAACCGTCGAGCACACAAGCAGTCAGTTTATTCGGGCCAACGCGGCGTCGGCAATATCTGAAAACGTGCATATGAATTCGAATCCTCCAAAGTCCAACGGCCCATCGTTTGACGCCTTCCCAAAGCGCAAAGAGTCGCCAACCACCGTGCCCGACGAGGGGCCAGCGGAGAAGCGCGCAAAGCACGACCCAGACGATATGGACTTGGATACGCCGTCCGACTGTAAGTTTCGAACATCGCTGCACGGTGCTCAGCGCTTCTCATAAGCGGTTATCTAACACAGCACGGCCGAAAACTGCACCGCCGGACGTCAAATTCACCAATGCACTGCCAGAATCAACGCCTAAGAAACCTGCGCCGAAGCAACGCGTACGTGGCCCAGGCGACGACGCAACTGACCCAAACGCGATCCTTATTCTTCCAGGTCATAAAACGGAGGCACGCCCATATATCGAGTTTAAACGCCTAACACTAACACGGTACCACACAGGTATTCGTTTGTGGTTTCAATCCTGTAAATCACGAACTCTTGGCGACTGGTTCAAAAGACGCGATCGTCAATCTTTGGACTCTGCCAAAACCTCCAGAAGGCCCAGGCAATTTCGCAACACCTGTGTCCCCAACATCAGTTGACTATTTCTCAAAGCCGGAGCAAGGCGATCTAACATCCTTGGACTGGAATTCGGACGGTACCCTCGTAGCTATTGGTTCCTACGACTCTACACTACGCATATGCACATCTGGGGGCGCACTGTATTTCTCGAATCCTCAACACCAGGTAGTTATCACATCTTTGACTCTTTCGGCTACTCATGATTATTCCTCTTTTCATTGAGAAGGGTCCTATATTTGCCACACGATTTTCTAAATCCGGAAAGTGGCTACTAACCGCTAGTTTGGACGGCACTGCTTGCCTGTGGAATGTCAAAGAGAAACGCCTACACAAACAATACCGATCACATACTGGTACAGTCCCCCTTAAGTTGACCAATCGATGGTGTATTGATGATCCTCCTTGTAGACTGTTGCTTGGATGTGGATTGGTTGGACGATGAAACTTTCGCAACATGTGGTGCTGATCAATTGATATTCATCATGTCCGTAAACGAGGCGCAACCTCTCAAAAGGCTATCGTGAGTTGTCTGCTCTTTGTATCTATCGTTCTTGGACCCTATATATGCGCACAGGGGACATGGAGACGAAATCAACCAAATCAAATGCAACCCATCTGGAACACGACTAGCATCCTGCTCGGACGATATGACAGCTCGTGTTTGGAACGTCGACAATCTTCACAATAACGACAGTATTCCAGGACTGGTTGCATCCGATGCGGTGGTCACACTGTCGGGACATAAACATTCAGTAAGCACAATCGGCTGGTGTCCAGATCCGACCATTGGACCACATCCGCTGCTCGCAACGTGAGTACATGGGTCATTTTCTTTTCGAGAAACAGGTCTCACTGGTTATTCTTTAGTTCATCCTTCGACGGGACCGCTCGTCTCTGGGATTCAGTTACAGGAAAATGCTTGAAAGTATTCAACGACCACAAACGCCCTGTCTACACACTATCGTTCAGCCCCAACGGCCGTTGGTTAGCTACTGGTAGTGGTGACGGCTGGCTGCATGTTTATAACGTCATAGTGAGTGGACCTGCAAACCCTTCTTTTACCTGTGACTCAACATTGTAAAAGTCTCACGAGAAGAAATGGTCCTGGTTCGCTGGGCCGGATAGGCCTGGTGTATTTGAAATCGACTGGCAAGTTGTGGATGGAATCAACCGAATTGCGCTGGCGCTAGAGTGCCGACTGGTTGCTGTAATTGACGTGACAAAGATTGCAGTATTACAGGATGATGAAACGCCACAGATAGATGCAACTAAGGCGATGACCATTGGTTAATTAGCTTAGGTCCTTTGTATGGGTAGTTATATTTTGCCGGATTATCAATTGTATATTTGGTGAGGCGCCGAAAATCGCTCAAAGTGTACATGAAGCATGACGTGCATCCTCGGCAAGCGCGGCAAGGGTATTTATAAGGGATGCGCCATCCACAGGATTCCGGGTCTCATCATGTCGGCACTTCGTCTGACCTGCAACCCTAGCCTACGCTCTTTGCTCTCCCAATCTACACGCATTCCTACTCGCAATGCTTCCGCACGGCTCTTCAGCCATGCTTGTCAGAACTGAAGCTTGCTGCTCAGCAAAAGGATCAATACCAATATCACCATTGCATCTACACTTTTCAAGGGTTCGCGCACCTATATGACTGAGGGGTCGCAAATTGTGCGGAGGGATCAGGGAATCTCGTGGCAGAGGATGGCTATGACGGCGGTACGTTCCAACTCCTTTACTTTGACGATTCACCTTCATCTCGTCCCAGGCTGGCGTCGCTGGAGCGGTAATCGTGATTGAAGGCATCTTCAACCGTGAAACTAGAGACTCATTAACCCTCGGCGAGACGTCACTTCTCCACAGCACCTTCCAATATACCGGTGGTGGACTAGTGCTGACTGCACTCGCCGCTCGCCAAATGTTTCGCTCTGGGCTCACATTCAGAATCATGGCTGCCAATCCTTGTTCGTAGCTACCAATCTTTCACCGAAAGCTCCTCTCACATGTACGCCATCAGGGGTGGTACTTGGTGTCAGCCTTGCCGGAAGTATTGGGTCCATGATGGGAGTGTTTTACACCCCACCGGAAAGGAGCGTCCAGAAACACCTATTCTGGCTGGTTCGTTCGAGTCCTTTGCCATGTGTTATGATAACCAACGGTGTTACAGGCTTTCAATGGCTTCCAAGCCGCCACACTGAGTCCACTTTTCTTCCTCAACCCCGCACTTCTCTCTCGCGCTGCGTTGTATACTTGTGGAGTGGTGGGGTCCATCTCTTATGTTGGCGCGACAGCAACGTAATTAATTTAGGTATCCTGCTAACGTCTCTGAGGCTAATTACCTTCTACGTCTAGGAATGACAAATACCTCAACTGGGGTGGTCCGCTTCTTGCCGGTGTTACGGTTGTCGCTTTGAGCTCGCTAGCACCCATGGCTTTGCCTCTTGGAATGCGCGGCCTTGCTATCACTGAAGCCATTTCTTTGTATGGTGGACTGGCTGTTTTCAGTGGTTTCGTCCTCTACGAGTGAGGTCAACTCTCCAAAAGTAGCTGTCCAATTCCTGACTCGCTCCTTTTGTAGCACACAGAAGATCCTGAAGCATGGACGTCTTGCAGAACAAGGACTGATGAAAGCTGACCCAATTACTGAAGCCATCAGCCTGCAGTTGGACATGATTAACATATTGTACGGGCATCCATCTCAAGCGATCTAAATACCCTTCTAATATCTCTTACAGCATTCGTTTGGTCCAAATACTGGCCATGAACCAGAGGAAGAAGTAATCTTCACAATTAGTTGCAGATCGCACCCGTCCTCTTTCCCCTTGATGTATGAAGAACATTTATGTATCCAGTCCAAAATAATAGTGTAATAACAGGACATTCACCTATGAGCGAAATATCAGCTCTACATGTTCAAACAGTTGCCTTACCCAGCTCTTGCAAAGTCTCAACAAATCCTCCGGGGTCTACAATGTCAGTTCCACCATACGTCACTCTCTTTCCTGTCCGGTTCGCCCACTCCTCAAGGTTGCCATACTCGACATATCCAGCCCCACCGACCATGAACACCATGCCCTCTGCGAAGGCCATGCGTTTCCCCTTTGTTGTCCCACTGCTTCCCGCACTGCCCGGCAGACCTGCATGCGTGTGCCGGAGTGCACGCGGGTCAAGGAATATGTATTCATCAGTTTCCTGTAGTGACTGATTCGAAGCAGAGGATGAATCCATGAGGGCCTCAGTCAGGCGTGTAACGGGAAGCAACTTGTTTGTAGGCAGGAAATTCTTGACACCAGAAATGAGATTTTCCAAAGCGCCTCCCTCTAGACGGCCAGCCAGCTACATAAGGTCAATATGGAGTGCATCAGGGTTTCAATCGGGCACGTACCCTGTTTCCAAACGCACTGAACCCCTTGAACAGTTCTCCACCCTGTCCTGCGACCGAGCCAAGGTTGGGAGTTTGGTTGCCGCTGACGGAGCTTGTTGATACAGACATGCGCGAGATCTCTCTCGTGCGCCTGACGTAGTCAAACGCAGCAACATCTGCACCAGCAGCTTTGAGCTCCTTCTCTAGCTCGTTGACATCATCGCGGGAAATAACGTTGTCGGGGGAGGAGAGGTAGAAGACAAGTACGAGGCGTAGCTTATCAGTGGCATTGAATGTGCCATCAGGGCGTGGGGCCCGAAGGGTCTCGAGGATGGTGGCCACTGTCTGTGGGAGAAAGTCAAGAGAACCAGTCAGCTCGGTAGGTGTTTGGACCATGCAATCGAGCGAACCTGTTTTCCGATGGCTTCCTCAGTGCTGAAGAGTTCGTCCAGTCCACGCGACTTGATATGCTCAAGAAGTGCGCTGGCAATGTTCATGTGAGTGTCTAAAGTTGCTTTACGCGCAGTCAGCTCGGGAAGTTGAGTGATAGCAGTTTTGAGATGTGCTGCGTTCGTGGAGAGGTCCCTGCGGTCTGCGTCAACGCCACATTTCGATAGTCTCGATCGATACTACTCACAGCTGGGAAATGTCATTAACGTCACTGACGCCTGTGCTCCGGGTAATCTCTGCTGCGTCCTGCTTGTACTTATTCAGTTCGCTATCGATCTCCTCCGCAACCTGTGGGAAGGGGTTCGCAGCATTGCGCTGCCAGAAGAAGTCGTTAGAATCAAGGTCATATTCCCTCTTCGGCTGATCCTTCGCAGTGACAACGACACGGTTTAGCTTGATATCTAGGCAATCAGACACAAGGGCTTGATATGTCCAGCCATGTGATAGGACGGAGACGAGGTCAACGTTGCGATCGAGGATGAGGAGAACTATAACGAAATAAATATTATCAGCATGGAACTGAGAGGTTCTTGGAGTAACATACGAGGGCGTTGGAGATTCGAAAGACCGGTCGAATCTTGTGCGAAGAGGGTGGATGTCGAAGAAGTGGATCGAGATGCTGTGAGAATAGCATCCCTTATCTTGGTGTCCAGTTTCTTTGCTATCATCTCGGCAGCATTACCGCGTGGGGCACGGATGAAGGGGACGTGTCCTGTTGATCCAAAGGTGAGTGAACAATTCGCGGGATGAGGTTTATAGTATCACACACCCATCGTCACGACAGCGCTAAACAGTCCGCTTGCTACGCGCTCTATCTCTTCCTCGATCTGTTGGTCCGTCGAGGAAGGTGAATTAAGAATTGTGTAGGTCGAACGTGGTATCGATGCCACTTCAGGCTTATTTGACGTATTGGAGCTACTGGGCTGCGCTGGTGATGCGGGCAGTAGCGAGAAGAGAGATGGAGACGGTGCAATGAAAGACAAGTATTGGTCTAGGAGCTAGTCAAAAGAGGGTCAAGTCAGAGTCAACGGGTAGTAAGCCTACGAACCTGTGAGATAAGTTCCCCTGTACCGTCTTGAGCTGCTGAAGAGGCCAACTCCTCCAAAAGTGCGCGTGGCAAGGGTTCGACGAAGTTGAGATGGAACGATTCGTACAAGGGCTTTTGTAAATCCTCCGCTATTCGTTGAATATTGGCGAGAGTGGGTGCTACAAAGTAGACCGCGGGTACATCTGGCAGAGGTGGTCGAAGTGAGTGTAATTGGCTGGAACGCGGAAGGTCAGCTCATGAAACTAAGGAAGTGATTGGCTCGTACACATGAAGAGTTACACCAACATCTCGGATGTCCTGCACGCGTAAAACAGTTGCAAGAACATCTTTAGTCTGTTGATCAAGAACAAGAATCTTCCAGACTGGAGGACCAGTCGGTTGTGGGCGTTTGTTCGAATTGTGCTTTCCTGTGCTAGTTGGCTCTGGATGATCATTTAAATTGAGAAGAGAAAGGATTGCATCCGTTTGAGCTCGTTGGAGCGTTATCGGGACAGCGCTGGCCTAGAGTTGATATTAATCCTGTTTTATAACGAGCAATTAAGACCGACTGACCTGCCGAACTGAACTCATAGTCACAGTGCAAGTTTCCTAACTTTGAACGGCCAACTCGAAGTTACACGACGACGTTTCCGAGGCACATAAAACACGTGATACTTTTCCATTTGGACAGGTCTAGACCCAATTTGATCAAAAGGTGGAATGGTGTCTAGACTCTCCAGAATGCCTCTCCTGCTTCAGCGATAAGTTGCAGGTTGCAACGGAACATCAATGTGCTTCGCAACGTACTAGTATAGTTTCATATATACCTTCACCCTGAGCATTGCTTCCATATAACTTGCCCCCATTCCCTACAGCCACTCGGTTGGTATTTTTACGTTGCCTTTTTCACCTTGCAACGCTTGTTGAAATTTCATACGCCCAACAGCACTTCGTTCACTATGGGATGCATACCAAGCAAACAAAAGGTCGCTACTCTTGATCATGAAAAGCCAAGACCGCCACCGACAAAGAAGAAAATATTCTCATTGGGAACCAAGAATCTCGACAGATCGCAATTACCGTCCCCAGAAGGTCCATCTGCAGATGCCCCGCCGTGGATTTCAGGCCATAGCAAAGTGATAGTCGAGGGAAATGGGGAGGTCAGACTCACTCTATGAGTGCGTCACTTGCTGGTGTTATCCTTCAGCCTCTCATCCACCATTGGCAGTATCACACCTTCATTCTCCATCACCCAGGATACGCGTTGTCAGTTAGAGCAGTCTTGTTTTCATTCTCGATTTGTAAATGCAATCCACGCGCTTGTGTTCTTGTGACATTAAAACCACGTTCTCAATTTAGACAAGTGTTTCCTGGGAGACGACGGCTCAGAAAGGGAGCTTCCATAAGGCTTACTTTCAATCGTTCAGCGACGCGCCCTGCAGCTCGATTGCTCTTACTGAAACTTTGAGCGACGAGCTCTACATAGTCCAAACCATCTGACCAATTCTGACCTCACCTGCCGACATTGACAGGCCTCGTTGCCGAATTAGGAAGGCATGAACCTTGGTTCAAAACTTCATGAAACCTTGCTAACTTTTTAGTGGCCATAGTCTTTCATTGTTCTGGAGAAGTATACCCTGCCCATCGTGGCATTTGACGACTATCAACGACTTCGATCATGTCCGCTCCACGAGGGGTCAACTCTGCCTCAATACGACCGCGACGACTAAACGACCCAAGAAACCTACCCCCACCCTCTTCATCGACATACAATCCCATACCCCCCGGAGCAGGATCATCTTCCATATATACGAATCCCACAACATCCGCATCCCCTCCTCTTTCTGACCCGACTCAGCTTCCACCGGGCTCAAATACCAATTCCATACCTGTGGGCACGACCCCGACGTTCACGTCTCTCGGCGAAACGCCGAGCATCTTTTCAAGCCACCCCGGAAATGCGACTTTCACTACTGAGAGTCGGCCTTTATCGTCGTCTACCCTCTCTGCTTCAGCGGTATTCAGCTCACAAACCTCCCCTCCTCAACCTGCCACAAATATTCAGCTGGTCTGTATAGGAAACGGCTTAGACTCCTCATCAGTGGGCATACTTTCAGCTCTCATTCTGCCCAGTGCAGTGGGATTCATCATCTGGGTGCGTGTAGTGGCACCATATAATACAACCTTCAGAAGACTGATGCTTCTCGTAATCTTCACAGCTGCTCTTCGCACTAGTTCGGCCACGGTTCCGCCAAATATATGGACTCAGGGAGTGGTTTGTCCAACCAGAGTAAGTCTTGCTGTCCCACTTATACTTGTCTGTTTGATTTATCCGCGCCTAGCCTCCGTCCACAACCTCTCGGATCGAGCTTTTTCGCTTTTCTCTTCCCTCATACTCCGCTTGTGCCTTCTCTACCATCCGATGTGTCAAAATCTGGCCGTTCGGCTGCAGAGAACGCTGACATTTTCCCGTCCGATGAACAGCTCAGCCAACGTGCCCTTTGGGTTAGCTTCCTCATCGTCCTTGGCTGGTCGATTGTAGGCCTTGCAGGAGCACTACCTCTTTACCTTGTATCGACACCGTGCCTGGCAGACGATGGGAACGTTGCTGCTTTTGGGGGCACCTATTCCATACTCCAAGACCTCAGCCTCATGCGCCTTCTTCGCTTATTCGATAACGGTTCCGTCCCCTCATCGAATCTAATCAATCTCCAGGCTCGTGCTGGCCCCTCTGGCGACCCTCAGAATGCTCGCGTTCGCGTGATCGTTTTGACTGCCCTCACACTTTTGCTGGGCCTCCTACCAGCACTTTGGAAAATTATTAGAGAATTTAACAGACTCGTTGTTTTCAGAAAGGAGTTTACGGAAGTGCGGTGTGAAGGAAAAGAGTTGGGATGGCTCAGTGCTGAGAGCGCACCAGGCTTCGTAGGCTGGGGTGAGAAGCGCTTCAAGGATTTCATCCTGAAGACAGGTTTGAGTTATTCGATGGAGTCGAGGAACGGAAGGACAGATACCCGCGCAAGGAATGGCAATGGAGAGAGGAGAAACCACAGGTCAGAAGAGATGCAGCCCCTCACCAAGACGGAAGAAGCAAACGTGGAAGTGGACATCCAAAGCCTCTTTTCCATTGGGTAAGATATCTAAAAGCTGTCGATCCAAAGATACTGAAGCTTCTGTAGCGACACACATTCATTGGCCCTTCTAATCGATGAACGCGACGAAATTCTGGAGAACCTGGAAATCGCGGAAACAAGATATATCGGTTCATTCAGGATCACGACTCCAGATCCCTCGATTATGGACTTCCAACCACCTGCAGAGATTGACACAGACCGGCCGTATATTAGTCGTCCGCTTCCTCTCGGGCAGAGTGGAACACGAGTACGTGTCTTTGGTATCTTCTCCACCAGTTACTCACATGTTAATCAGAGAACCAATCGCGGCCGACGCAGGCGTGCCAACCCTGCTTACGCAGCCTCATCTCTTGCCCCTACCTCTTTTGTCGCTCCCTCGATGTACTATAAGCTCCGTTCTCCTCAAGGTGTCAGCGGCGGGCGCTTCGCCGATTCTGGCATTGATCAACTCCCCAGCCTTCCAGAAAGCATCAATTCACACATCACTGGCAGCCGCTTTCTCGAGATGAATCGCACATCCACTAGCTATGGTCGCCTGCCCATTGGTAGCCATGTGGTCGAGAAGATGGGCCAAATTCGGCCGGCTAGTAGCGTCGTGATAGACGAGGAATACCAATTGTCGATTCCTGACCCGAGGCGTTTTGGACCAAACTATGCACTCGAAGATTTTGCAATTCAAGAAGTCGACGAGCTTGGGGTTCGAGCGCACCAATACGATGTACACGGTGATTATGTCGTGGACAACGAATGGGTGGATCTGGGCGATTACGCCCCGGAACAAACAGAGAGCGTGCCCAACGGCCCTGTTCCAGGACCTTCGACTTTCAGGCGGCGGCCTAAGAAGGAGGAAACAGTCTCATCAGTGCGACGTGAAACGTTCCCCCTGCGACGAGACTCTGCCCCTGCAGTGCAGCCCCCACATTTGCGTCTCCAGCCATCTCAGCCCTTCGTGCGGCCTCATGAGGGGCTCAACTTCGACGACCTTGGTCACGTCTACGCGGATATCACTCAGTGGCGCTCGAAGCTCAAGGCTATCAACGCAGAAATTTCAGAGGCGCAGAGCGAGAGTTACAACGATATTGCAGATGGTGCAAGGATCAAAGGCTGGTTGATGGTCGGACGCGGATTGAGATATATTCCTGGTATGCAGCTTATAGAGGGAAGGGCAAAGGAAGATATCAGATGGGATGTGTTGCAAAATGAGAGGAGTCCCTTGGACGCGGCAGTATTTTGGGCAATTGTTGTCATCGTTATTGTGCTCCTTGCTGCTGGTCGTGAGTTTTACTCTTCTTCTGTCCCAAAAATTGCCTGACATGGTATTAGTCACCGCTGCCTCGGGTTTGGCGCTCTCAACGGCGCCTAATGTAGCCCACTATCTCTCTTTCTTGAATACTCTGAATACTGCGCATCCAATACCGGCCGGACTTGCAACGGTTTTTGCCCCTGCTGTGGCGGCAACAATATTCACATCGCTTGCCATCTACCTTGTACACTGTAAGTCAGATAACTGTGACGTTCCCGTTTCTATTCTGAACTATATCTTGGACAGGGGTGGCGAACGTATATGGCTCCATCTCCATTTCAGGTGGCCACCTCTTCGTCTTCAAAGTGACTTTCTTTATCTTGACCTCGGTTGCCACTCTTTGGCTCGTTGCCATCGGTGCGCTGTTGTATGCCTTTCAAGCATTTTCCTCGCGCTCTGGAGTCGCAAAATCTGTTGCTAGTGGATCTATCTACATGGGCATCCTAGCTCTTGCTATCATCTTCACTATTGCTGTTATCTTTCCTGCTCTACTTATGCTCCAGCCGTTCCGCCTATGGCATGTTCTCCGAGATGAGCAGCAGGCTGTGACACCTCGGCAACGATTCCGAGGTAAGCGAATTTACCTTTTCAACATTTGCAACCAAGCTGACCCCTTATTGTGCCAACAGCAGTATACCCGAGAACATATAACCCTTCAATCGCGACTGGAGCGTGTATCCTAGCTATTGTTTTTGCTTCGGCGTTCTCTCTGATCTTCCCTCTGATTGGCCCCGCAGTGACAATCCTGTTATTTTTGACTTTGATCGGCAAGCTATTGTTGTTCTCATTCTCTGTCATATTTTGACCAAGTCAATAGCACACAGATACTTAATCGGTTACGTTTATGGGCGAACACATTCTCAAACCGGAGGGCTATTGCAACTCTGGCTCATCAAACGCTTCGGCACTCTTTTATCACTCCAACCTATCCTTCTAGGGCTCATTTTCCTGAGCAGAGAGTTCTGGATAGAAGGGGGCGTCTTGGCTGGCGCCGGTGTGGCTGTAATCATCTTCGTTGAAGCATACACGGCATGGAAAATGAGACTGCCTGGGCGCAAATCTTTGAGCCCTATAACCCAAAACTCATTAGCCACCTTCGAGGTCACTGCGTGGGACACCAGCCGCCGCGCTATCGATGACGAAGGTACAAGCCACGGCAGTAGTAGCGGACGTAACCCACGGTTACGAGGGTCGATGGCGTCTGTGTTAGAAATGATGAGCGTGACATTAGCGGTCATGCCATCAAACACAAATCACCGAGGACCTGTTCCTTTGCGTGCGTCGCTTTCTTTTTTCTCACGTCGTTGTTCAAGATTCAAGCATACTGCAGAAACCGAAACTCTGGATGATCTGACGGCGACAGAGCGCGCGGCACGGACACACCCCGATGCTCCGCCTCATTTGCCCCCGTTGGCATTCACTGATCATGCAGAGGACATGGCAGGTATCCTGTACGCACCGGAACTCATTGCGCCACCCCCCATAATTTGGCTTCCTAATGACTCTGCTGGTGTCGCCCGTTCTGAAGCACTCGACTTGCAGAGGTACCACGATTTAACGGTTACCCTTGATGTTCGGGCAAAGGAGGACGTAGTCCCGCGGAGGTCCTCTTCATCCAGGCGCCGACCAACTCATTAGACATTGTGTTGATATTATTTCTTTCTCATCTCGCAGAGCACTTGGGACATTTCTGCACCTTGCATTCATTACTTACAAGTACGGACTTGATATTCGTAATGGAATCTGTAGATTGTATACGTAGACAATGACGATTTGATGTGTAAGGCACACGAAGCTCTGTATGACGTCAAACTCTTGAAGGCGATCAAGTCGATCACATATACTACAGCCATTTTATTTGTCCGTCTTTCCCCAACACGAGTTTGAATTCAAGGCTTAATCGAACCAACAACAGGCCACAGCATAAATTCAAGCTTTGACGCTCACTATTTGTTTACAAGCGCCCAGCACTATATATGTAGGTGCTGTGAATGAATTGTTTAGCATCGCTTCCGAAGAAATATGAGAGATTATGAGTCTAGACAATTGCGTATCGGCAAGCGGCAGTGTGATCCGGCTTTGCTTGCAACCCCGAACTCGTCCATAATTTCTCTTCCCTTTCATTCCAAAACTTCATACACGTACAAGTCAACCCTCAACTCGCCCCATTATGTCTTCAGCAGCCTCTACCCTAGATACAGGCGCCACCCCCGATCCTTATGTCGCTTATTCTCGCGCCCTCTACGACTATACCTTGAATCTATGGAAGGAGTCGAAACGTGCAGTCGAGGAGAGCTCCCTGCCCGACCCCGGTGCAAAGACAAGCGAAAGTAACAAGAAGAGGATAGAAACCTCATCTAGTAAAGGGCAGACCTAAGCAACCTCTACCGTGCATTCTGTCATCAGTTAGTAAATCCATCCCTCGGCAATATTATGCAACCTGTACTCATTTTGAGACTTGTCTAGCTCGACGCCTCTATCATTGATATTTCGAACCACTCTCCCGCGTTGACGCCTCATCCCATCCTGGTGATTGGGTTTCTTACGGACGGACAGTCGATCTTGTGTCGCCCAGCAGCGGGTCGGAATATTCATCTCATGCCTACCTTAATTTTATGGCCAATTTATATCTCGATCCAGCAGTAGTCTGAAATCAAGAAAGTCTTGCTGGCCTTTGCCTGCGTCACACTTGAGCATCCGACTCAAAATATCGGTAAAGCTATGGCGCTACGCTCGGCTTGTGCAGTACAGCGGGCTTCGTCTAGGCCTATTGAACAATAATCCAGCCCCCACGGCATGTATTGCATCGATGACAATGGGGTAACAATGTCACATCTTTCAGAATGTGTCAGTGCCACTGCTAGTGAAGACTACTAAAGGCCGTCGGAACGGTATATACCATAGAGTAACAATTTGTGATGCTCTTCTCATTTCTGCGTGATAAATCTAACCCGACTCGAACTCTATACATTCGTTATGAAACTAATAATTTTTTCCGTTGTATATCCTTGTCGTATAGATATCCGTTCCTGAGTTCGTCGAGAACGGCTTCTCTTGCTTCCCGCCTCTCCGGCATCCGGAGGACTTACCAGTTTGGGGCGCGCTTGATTGAATTACTTCCGCAATGTTTACGAAAGCTCTGAGTAGAGACGCCCATCGCGACCATATGCATGTGTATCTCATGACTCGTATGTGATACTGACAGTCAACAATAAGAATTGAAACCTTTGTCGATATATGTCCTGATTCCCATGAGACGCACGTGGGCGATATGTCCTTCTGACGGAGCTTAAGCGCTAAGCTTTCACTTGGCTTTCACTCAGACTGTCAGAAACGCTTCGACAGCTATTTCGAGACTATGTTCGAACGTTGCATGCACCCTATTGGTTACTCTAGATTGAACCATGCAGCCGAGTTCTATCGAAATCCCCATAAAGTCTAGTCAAGACTTCAACGAAGGCCACGCTTCCTGCGTATCGGCTTACCTCCCAACAACTCCTCGGCAACATCGATGCGCTGGCTTGCCCCATCTTCAATGGCTCTAGGGTTTCAAGTGACTCTGACCATAGCATCATCGATTGGACCACAAAACTTCACTGCCCCTGGCGTGTTTCCAACCACAGTCTTTACAAAGTACTACAATAGCCCAACTGCCACGGCATCACAAGTCCAGCCAGTCGTCTCCGACCCCGTCACTGTTGCGTAGCCACTCCTCTTCCTCGCCATTCCCCGCTAACGCGTCCTGATCAGCACGAAGTGTACCCATTCGCCCTCACAAATCCTGTCACAATTCCCCTTGCGAATACCGTCGACCCACATCTCCTACCACCGGTTGCCTCCTCAGACAGAATATACAGCCAAGCTGTGCAGCAAATAACCTCCATTCTCAACAACACGGCATTCGGAGACAACAACTGTGCTCGTTGCTTGTCTATTCTCGAAATCTCCAAGTTTGTCGCTCTGGCTGCTCCTGAACACGGCCCCGACCTTTTCGTCACGATTTGCAACACGTTGAAGCTTTCATCGACATGCGGAGCTACATATGCAAAAGCAGGCATAGGAGCCGTTGTCACCCAAGTTGTTGCAAACATGAACGCCGGTGGATATGATGGCCAGGTTCGTGATTTCACCATCAAGTCCGCACGCGCAGAAATGAATGCATCATAGGCATTCTGCCAAAACTTCCTTGGAATGTGCCCGGCGCCCCCTACATCTCCACTGGACCTGAAGAACTGGTTCAAGAAGCCCAAACCTAATCCACTCCCAAAGGCGAAAAAGCACAGCGGCAAGAGGCTCAAGGTTTTGCACATTTCCGACTTCCACCTCGACCCAAGTAAGCTATCTGCGGTTAACCGTCAAACTCTAAGAAAGATATTAATGTCACTCAGGATATGCAACTGGCTCGGAAGCAAATTGTACGGGATCTCCCTGTTGCCGCAAAAATATGTTCAACGCGGCCAGTCCGAATACAACTCTACTACCTGCTGCGCGATTTGGGGCCTTCCATTGGTGAGCGTTCCTATCTACATCCACTGAGACGTATATCTGATTTCCCGCCGCTAGCGATACACCAATGGCACTTGCTATGTCAGCGCTTCAGGCCATTCCGGCTCTTACTGGCACTGAGAAGAATGGTTTTGCATGGACTCTCTACACGGGTGACCTGGTCTCTCATGATCCAGACACCCAGCTTTCGAGGTGTGTGAAAGCACTTTCTTGTTAAACTTCAACAACTTAACTCTTTTAGGGATTATATCCAATATGTCGAGGTATGTGAGGCCCGTTGTATTCCCAGGAATGTTCGAACAACGCTCCACCGTTAGACGATAATGTACGATCTTTTCAAACGTATGCTTGGCACTGGCCCCGTGTATGCTGCCTTGGGCAACCACGATAGCTATAATCAGTGCGTATCTATCAACGACTCGTTCTACATTCGTCGCTCAATTCATTGCATGAAGAGCTCAGGATGCGCCGCACTCACTCGGTGGAGCTCTTGCCCAACAGTTCAGCTGGTGATTATCATCCACGATGTATGTGATCCTTGCACGTCTAACCTCAGGCCGTAGGAATTACGATCATGTCGCCGGACTTTGGAAGCACGAGGAGTGGCTTCCAGATACAGCAGTCGAGCTTGCGAAGGCACATTATTCCGCTTACATGGTCAAGAGGGTGGATGGACTGCGAGTGATATCGCTTAACACTGATTTGTGTACGTGCCAATCTACCCTTCTGTCGAATTTCTGACTTATCATTATGTGGATAGGGTATCGGTATGACAATGAGGTACATATATCGGATTTGCCTAAACACCCACACGTACAGTGCAAATTACTTCAACTATATCAACATGACGGACCCCGACGTCTCGGGGATGCTACGGTTCCTGACCGATGAATTACAAAGTGCCGAGGATGCAGGAGATCGAGGTGAGTTGAATACGTGCCTTGAAGAAAAATCTCTCGTCACACGTCAAGGCAGTCTGGATCATGGGGCATGTCCTTACGGGTTGGGATGGCAGCAACCCTCTAAAAAATCCTACGAACCTTTGTGAGTCTCCAACATCATTAGGCACCGCTTTCAAAGATCTGAATGCACATTTGCAGTCTACCAAATGTGAGGTTCACTAACCTCGACCATTCTATACAACTTATGCATGCCAACAGTGTTGATCGCTTTTCACCCCATGTTATTGCCAGTACGCTCTATCTTGTCTTGACCGCTTCCACTTCGTCTTATCCTTGAGCAGACATCTTCTTTGGCCAGTAAGCACAGTCACTGCCTGTTGTATTTCCTATTCTCACCTTCAACGCGAAGCACCCATGAAGATCAGATGTCGGTACGTATTTTCCAAGATCTGGCGAGACTCTGAGTAACGATCCGCTCCAGATCTTCTATGCGAATAATGCCACAACGATCAATGCTGAGACGGCGCAGACTTTGGCTTGGGTATGACAGCTTTCTACAGTCTTCCGCAGTAGCTTATGCTTGTCAGATGGGGCCGTCTATCACTCCTATCACAAATTTGAACTCTGGATTCAGGGTATACGAAGTCGACTCAGCTGTATGTTTTTTTGGATCCTTTTCAAAACCACCGACTGACCAGAAACTATTCAGACCTTTGAAGTCATGGATGCCCACACGTATGTCCTGGTTTCTGTTGCGTGGCTGCCTTGACTTATACTCTGGCAGCTGGAAGAGCGATGTCAGTTCTTATCCCAATCTCGATGGCCAGACCGCGTTTGGGCCCGTTTATTCGTACGAGTACAACACGCGTCAAGCATATGGGAAGACCATAACTACATGGTCGGACAACGACCCGTTGAATGCCACTTGGTGGCATCACGTTACGGAAGGTCAGGCTGCGGAACGCTGACATTTCCTGGCTTCAGACACTGACTAAAATGACAAACAGCCATGGAAGCAGATCCTTCATTGGTCACAGTAAGCCTATCTGCTATTTACCAGATGACCGTTCACCGAGGCCTCCTTGTAGACCTTCAACACTTTCCAAGGGAAGAGCTCCGTCCAAACAAAACCTTGCATTGGTGGTTGCATTGCCGCCAAGATTTGCTATATTCGTAGCGGATCCGCAACCCTTGGTCAACAGTGTCCACAAGGCTTTGGTTCCGTACAGTCATAGACTCTGTAAAGGGAGATCACACAATACATACCCTTGCTCTTCGCAATAACGAGTGAATAATATCTCAGTGAAGCGTAGTTCCTTTAATTCTCGACTGTTTCCTCGGGTCTGGTCTTTCGGATGTGTTCGAGATGTCTTATATCTTTCGATCGTTCAATATTCCGAGTCTTTTCCCCTTCAATCTCTCCCACTCTTGCCATATATACATACGAACGCCTCTTATGCAGAAGTCTCAGTCACCTTGCAATACTCTCAAGCTCGCCCACCCGTGGCCCCAGGAGCTTTGTTTCTTGTTTCGTCAACTATTGCTTGCGTTGCGATTGGACCTGAAGGTTCTGACATGATATTCACCTCTTGATAACTTGTTACTAATAATATGACACAGGTTCACGAGCCGCGATAGGCCAATTATACAGCAGGACTCGTGTTCGCTGTCACAAGATCAGTTCACACACTGACAGTCCCGAGTAACTACAAAATTTAGTGGCGCTTCGGCCCGACATCTGCCCCGACTCAACTACATGCTGGACTATCAGTCGCTTCCACTTGAGATATGGCTCTTGATTCTGGAGAAAGCTATTGCGTCTGACAGAGACGTAGACTTTATTACTGCTTCTTACACTCCATTTCGACCTGCACCTGACGACTCTCTTGATTCTGCGATAACCGTTCGCGCAAACCTAGCCCTCGTGTGTCGAGAGTGGAAAGATCTGACCACTAGGTTTTTATATGAAGATGTCAGAATAACGCAGAGCGTTGACATCAATGCCTTTCGTGATTCTTTGCGCCAACACTCACGGTTGGTACGTGTCCAGCTAGTAATTCCCATTCATTATCACTAATGTCATTCAAACCAACCATATAGGTTCGGCGGCTAATATTACCTTACCGCTCGACAGTCACTCCGCCAGTTCACAACACTTCACGTCACTCCCTCGAGATTCTGCGGCTTTGCACCAATCTAGAAACCCTCGTTCGGCCTCGCTTGATTTCCCCTTCAGAATCCCTCCAGTTTCATTTTGCGGTTGATGGCTTTCCACTGCTAAATTTACGTCGGCTGGACTGGTGGTGTCACAGCGAAGCGGAGAGGTCGGGTGGGATCAACTCATTGAATGCCGTCCTTCAAGGAACCCCAAATCTGGAATACCTGTCGGTCGGAGGGTTTACGGGATATCCCGTCTTGAGGGCCCGCTCCCCTCTAACCTTGAACAGACTACACACGTTACGCCTGCAAGGGAGCGATGGCCTCTTTTTGCACGCCATGTCCAATCGCTGGTCCCTACCGGCGCTGGCCAAAATCATCGTCGATTCACCAGTCGCCCATGGCCAGGCAGGTTTCTCCTACATCTGGGAGCATTTCGGAGAACAACTCCAGACAGTGGAGTTCGGAAAACACGTCCGTTTTATGATGGAAGACTACGTGTCCTTTTGTCTCCAAGGCTGTCCAAATCTCGAAGAGTTCAATTACTTTCCTTTCTTCACTACGCCACTACCACAGAACTCACTTCGCCACACACGCATAGCCAGGATCGCCCTTCACGCTGCCGTGAATCATATTTTGCACGATGGTCCCACAGTTTGCGATCACATAGAGAAACATTTTTCTGTGTTCCTGGATGATACATTTCCTGCCCTCCGTCAGCTCGTCCTTTATGGTGAATGGAGAGGCATCATCGCGCACCCCCACCTCGCCAAAATATGGGAAGCCCTAGAGAAGCGCGGTATAATGGCCGCCCCTCCAGTTTTCCAATAGATGCATATTTATATCTAATTAATATGAACATGCCCTACAAACTTTATCGTCATCTCTATCAGCGTTCCCGAGTCTAGCGTCGTTCATTCTGTCGTCGTGTTTAATCTAGCTGTCAAGTTTCTCCCCGCTCGAAGAACCCCCTGAGCCAACCAGCCTCCTTCTCCATCTCCTCCAAGGAACGCGGGGGTCTATCGTCGTCGGCATCCACTTTGAACGGTACAGATTGGTGAGGGGCCTGTAAGTCGGATTTCAAGGACATCTCATGGTTTTCCAAGGCGGGATAGATCTCGTCATTCGCATCTGAAAAGCGGTCACCTGCCTTTTTCCGAGGTAAGAGATGGAAATGGACATGGGGAACACTCTGTCCAGCCGCCTTCCCATCCTATCGTCAAAAGATCAATGCAACGTACAAGAAGGCGAACGCGCGTGTGGTTGATACCTGACAAGCGATAGTCAAACCATCTGCTCCGTATACGCGCTCAATGACGGTCCCGACGCGCTTCACGGAGATCATAAGCGAGGAGAGCTCAGTGTCTGGTCTCAACAGTTGAGAAACGTGTGTTGACTAGTGACTGGATTTCTTAACCATTGAGATCGGACAGACGCAGTACTGGTCTCGTTGGGATAACAAGGACATCTATAAACAACGACCGTCATTGAGCTCATAGACACAAGAAAGCAATCCTGTATATAAAGTCACATACGTCCAGGGACAATTGGTTTAAGATTTACAATCGCATAAGAGAGAGACGAGCGGTAGAATGCTTGCCGACTGACTTCTATGGTGGAAAATAAGAGGGTGTTCATTTTTGGGGAAGCCTAAGTGTGCGGACAACAACATGGGTCGGAAGTTGCCGATTAGATTTACCTTTGGACTTCCATGATGCATGATGTGCTGAAGGTAACCCAGGAATAATCTTGTCCGTTGACTCTGTCCTCATTATGGCGAGGATCACATGTACTATATCCCAATGTTGGGTCCCAGGCCCCACATGAACCTATGAGACATATATATCGCATCCCTCCCAGGGAATCCTCCCCTACGGCTTGACATCTGACGCACGATGGCAGGCTTAGACAAAGGTCTTCGAGTTGCGATTGTTGGTGGTGGAATGTGCGGCCTTCTTTGGTGAGCCATTTGTACTCACGTCTCCTTCTAGTAAATGCTCAGGCCAAATGGCCGCCAGTGCCATTGGGCTTGTAAAGGCTGGTATCCACGTAGAGGTATTTGAACAGGCCGTGAGACATATATTTCCGTCACCTTCACTATATGGTGCTAACATCTTTCCAGCCAAAGTTTGAGGAAGTTGGAGCTGGGGTTGGCCTAGGTGACGCCCATGCGCCCACTTTTTTACTACCAGTTTTGACGCCAACAGGCCCAAATGCCCTTTTCCCTTTGGAACAGCTCGGGGTCCTGGAGGCAATTCTCTCGCGGGCGGACGAGCCAAGACCCACAATGCGTTCCTTTCGATTCATCTCTGGTTTCGCGGCGCATGAGTTCATCTATGATGTGAATTCGTCCATCCCCTGTCCGCGTAAAACCCACTCATTACGTTACAGTACCCGACCGCTCCAGACGACGTCGGATTGGGGATCTACAGGAATGCGTATATAACTATCTTGTTGTTTGCTTGTTCCTGACGTCCTACTTGCTCAGGCCTACGTTTCTTGAGGCCCTCGTACCAATGCTGGACCCGCGTTTGATCCACTTTGACAAGCGCTGTGCTTCTGTTGCGTCTTCGCCCTCTAGCTCCCATACACTCTATTTTACGGATGGGACTTCCTACGAGGCCGATGTCATCATAGGCGCAGATGGCGTCAAGAGTGTTGTCCGTGACTTCGTCTCTGGGCAATCAGGGCCTCCTGTCTTCTCGAATTCTGTTGCTTACCGGGCGGTTATTCCCATAAAGGCACTTAAAGCTGCTGGCGTTAAAACTGATATAACTCGACCACTTTGTTGGGTCGGCGATAATAAAGTGAGAACTTAAATTCCAAGTCAATAATCTAGATAGCTAACAATGCTACGTAGCATATCATAACCTTTCCCATACAATTACAACAAAAAGTGTGTTCGTCTGAATGCCCCATTGCGTTATCCTGATCATTTTAAAGCTCAACATGGTGATTTTCTCTACGCAACCCAATGTGCCGATTGGTTCAGTGGATGTACCTGCTCCATGGGTTCAAAAGGTTTCTCAAAAGGAAATCCTGGATGAATATTCAGGCTGGGGGGAAGACGCGACCATCATGCTAAAGAGTATAACGAATCCTAGCAAGTGGTACCTTCATTTCCTGCATCCTCCCTTGCACAGTTATGTTCGGCAGAGAGTAGTCCTCGTTGGCGATGCTGTTAGTCTGCAGTTTTCAGCTATAGCTTCAACTAACAAATTCAAGGCTCACGCTATGTTACCACATCTTGGTTCTGGGGTTGGCCAAGGATTTGAAGATGTGTATGCCCTATGCTCCCTGCTTCGAGGTGCTCGAACACGCGATCTCGATGTAATTTCTCACCTTCAGGCGCTTACCTAGACTGACGACTCATAACAGGCTGCCCTTCATGCCTACGATAAGATCAGGGTGCCGCGTGCCAATATGGTACACAGGATGAGCACCATGGCTGGTGAAATCTATGAAGGACGTGGCACTGGTGGCGGAACCATTCGTGACCAACTCAAAGGAATTTGGGAGCCTATCTGGCATCATGACCTGAAGGAAGATGTGAAGCGCGCTGTAGCAGGTGTGTACGGACACAAGGGATATCTCTAGACATATAACCTTTCTCTCTGGGAAAGCCTTGATAGAGTAATATTAACGAGTCTTGAACCCCAAGAATCTGAACTATGTCAGCCTCACTTCCCCTTTCCCAAGAATCACTACTTCCCCTGCCAGCTTGACTGTGGACATGTCTGGCCTCCACACCAGCTTAAGCTCCCCTCCTCTGGCGCTGACCTGCCTGGCTCTCATTTCCTGCCCAATGGCAAGACCGAATTGTTTACACCAGTACGGTACCATCAAGCAGTGGGCCGATCCACAGACTGCATCTTCGTCGCCAGGAACTAAGCCTGGGGCAATCATACGGGAGATAAAGCGCTCTTGCCCGTTTGAACATTCACTCGTGATTATGTTGGTCGAGAAGCCGGATTCTCGCTAGGTGGAGGTCGCATTCAGCATCTTGGAAGAAGACATGCTCTTGTCAATACGTACGAGTAGAGTGGCGTTGATTTGGAGGTCCGATATGTTCTCTCTCTCGTCTAGAACAATCATTAGATCTGTGGAACCTTCAGGCAAGCTCATCATCAAGGTCCTATGGAAGCTTACAGTCCTGAAAACCCTCTGTGCCAACGGCGATATGTTTGATGTCGAGATTTCGCCCGCAGGTGCGATTGACGACAGCAGAAATCCTCACAAACTCGTCTGGAGAAACTTCCGAAATCGTTGCGGCTGGGAGCTCAATTTCAATGAAACCCCTTTGACGCTTCCTGGCGCTGACAATGCCGCGAGACTGAGTGTGGAATTCTACCACCTCGGTGTCCCCCGGGACGTCGTCCCTTGCGAATACAGCTTTCGCAGCAGCCATCGTTCCATGTCCACAAAGCGCTATGTACTCGCGACTTGTACTGCACCATCTTATGCCGAAGGCGACTGTCCTGGGTTTATTGGCAGGCAGCGGTAGATCGGAGACGAACGCCGTTACCGGTTGATTGAAGTTTTGAGCAACATCCATGAATGTATCGTTCGGTAGATTCATGTCCGTAAAGACGACCGCGGCAGGGTTTCCCCCACCGCGTGAGTTAGAAAATGCGGCAAGCAACAAAAATTGAGCGGACATGGTAGTCAAAGTGTAAGGGGGTCGATGAGTCAGACGAGAAAAGGGATGCCTGGTCGGAATAGTATAAGGCTCGGAGGAGACACGGAAACAAAATGATCACATATGGGCCATGCATATGGTTCGTGAGGCCAAGCAGATCGGGCGGAACCAATATACTAGGGTCAGGCAGAGATAGGAATCGTTTGAATGGATTGCGGCCATAGGCGGGTCGCAAAAGGAAGTAACAGTCTCGGAGGCGCCTCCTTTAAATGTCTACTGCATTCGAACAGGGAAGCGACAAAACGATGTCTCTAAACCACTAGCTCTCCTTTTCCAAGCTCGGTCACTTGACCCCTCAACTTGAGCTTGGCTTTGTCAACGTCGAGCGTCAATCCCAGTTCTCCGCCTCTGGGGCTGACTTGTCTCGCTATGATGCTTTGCCCGCTCGGGATGCCGAGTTTGGAATACCAAAAAGGTGCCAGAACACAGTGCGCAGATCCACAGACTGGGTCTTCGTCATTTTGAACGAAGCCTGGTGCAAACAAACGAGAGACAAATGCTTCGTTGCCAGTGAGGGATCGCGATGTCACAACGTTAGCAAGAAAGCCCGAGCTTTTCTGAAGACACATCAAATTTGAACGCACACTCAGGCTCATGTAGAAGACGCACTAGCTGAGAGGGGTCTTGAAGCCGGAGGTTCTTGATGTCTTCCTGCGCATCGAGCTCAATTAATCCGTCTTCCAAAGTAAGTCAGTTTAAAGGTCGTTACTTGACGAAGAAACTGGCTCACAAATTTCGAAACCTTCCCCGCCAGTGCCAATGAAATTGACGGTGAGCTTCCTTCCAAATGCGAGATCGAGAAGGCCAGAAATTCGTGCTGTTTCATCAGGTGGTAGTTCCCGTATAATAGTCGTAGGAAGCTCAAGTTCGAAAAACTCTTCCCGCTTCTGGGCACTGAGAATCCCGTGGGTTAGAGTATTGAACTCGATGCTTTCAGTGCTTTCTTCTACAAAGGAAGTGTTTGCAAAAATGGCTTTAGACGCGGCGAGGGAGCCGTGGCCACATAGAGGGAGCTCCTGCCTGTGGGCAGTGAAGTAACGAGCATTAAAAGCGACTGCATTTGCGGTCGCTGTGGGCACTGGAGAAGAGGATAAGAAAGTGGTTATTGGTTGGTTGAAGTTCTCTGCGATGTCCTTGAAAGTCTCAAGTGGAAGATCCATGTTCGTAAAAACAATGGCCGCGGGATTCCCGCCATTGGTAGACGTGGAGAAGGCTGTAAGGAGAGAGAACTTGAGTGCCATGGGGAATTTGTAGCTTGCTAAACACCCTGGCTTGGTTTCTTATCATGGCCGGACCTGCAGGCCAGAAGGAGGAAGAACTTGATTGTAGTGAACATATGGAGGAGTCCGAGGTTGATGTCACGAAAATTCTGACATCGCTTTCACCGGCGGCGAAAAAAAAAGATGGCCAGGTAGGTGGGTGGTCTTGGAGTGGCCTGTATGACTAAAGGCAATTGATGACGAAACATTGAAAAATCTTGACAGTGAGGGTTATGAATACAAAGCACTAACCTAAACAACGACGCGTATTACAGTTTACATTTCAGGGAGGTATGTGTAGTGATCTCCGGGTCTTTCCCGCCACCCTGTGTCCAAGTCAATCCTTGATCTCACTCCAATCTGCATCAAAAAGACGAATGCCTCTCCGGGTAAGGCGTTTTCTCCATTCTCTCATCTCCCCCTGTACACCAGCTTCTTGAGCTTGTGAGGTCATCCCTTGTCTGAGCCAGCGGATGTCTCTGGCCCGTATAACGCAGAGTTCAGGAAGGCGGGGGAGAAGGCACTCCACAACGGGCCAAAGATCCACAGTCGGCCGCGGAATGGAAAGTATTTGTAGAGGGTGGGTTCTGGTCAAACTGATCGCAGGGATAGGTTTCTCGAGAGAAAGATGGCGTAAGTGAGGAGATGTTTCAAGGAGAGAGGATGGGGAAGGATGTAGCCTGGTCGGCCAGGACTTGGGTGTAAATAGCATAAGGGACCGTAGTGTTTCCCCGTGGACGGCAATGAACTTGGAAACGAGAGCGGCTGGATATGGAATATCGTCGTAAGGCGTAAGTGTCGCTTTTCGAAGTGAAGGGAGGGGAGAGAACAATAAAGCCATCATAACGGGAGAGCTGAACATGGATAGTAGGGATAGTGTATGAAGTCTTTGAAGGTTTAAAGGTCGGAATGACTCCGGGGGTATTTCACCAGCGTCATTGAAATCGGGTTCAATATCTGCTGGATCAGGCCCTTCACTTACCATATCCAATTCTTCGAGATTGAGACAACGTCGCAACAACTGGATGAATGAGTCTTGGGCCCAGGATGCCATACCGTTGGAGGTATAACTGATCCCTGACAAGGCGCGTAAATTGACCACTTCTTCGCGTTCACCCAGGGATGCCATTGCCCGGCGGCTCAATATAAAGGAAGGGTTTAATGAAAGACGTGCAAGGAACGGCACCAGTGGGAACAGCACGGTCAGGATCGAGTCGAATTGCAGAGCCTGCGCCTGACCTGTAAAGGCCAGTTGAGATAGATCGATGGTTTGAACCCATCTCCCTGGGGTTGAGTATGGTATCCGGCGTATGGAGTCCCACTTTTGTTCGCCTACATGTAGGCGACGGTGAAACCTCTCCAAGGAAAGGATAGTAGGAAGATCAACAGCAGCATACACCAAGGGCAACGCTATCTCCTGGACAAGTGTGTGGGTAAAAAGGACCACAGAGAAGAGTGACATTACTGACAGTGAACCCTCTACAGATCCTCAATAGATTTCCCGCAGTACCGGTCGTTCCTTCAGAAAGTAATACATATGCGACGATTTCAGACCATACTTCTGATGGTAGAGGTTTTAGAGGTGCAGGTGATGGCAGAAGTGGTAGGAGGAGTAGTTTGCCTGAACGTTGAGCAAAAGGACGCGGTGAGAGTAGGATGTTATGTGTGGGGCCCATGAGTGCAGGAACCAGAAACGGTTCCGAGAATTGCCACTCGTCACTCCGTCACTTCGCCGCAAGTTATATATTCCAGCTTGGTTTTAGATAAGTAGCCTAAATATCCTCTTGGCTTCAAAGCATAAGTGTTGCTTGCCAAATTCTGACGTTGAAGAACACTTGATGACCCAATCGGCCTCCATGCCTCCTTGAAGATTTGTACGTACAAAACTACTTCTTACCAGGGCCGAGAATATCGCCCATTTCCTCCATGAATTTATCGTAATCATCCTTTTTCTTTTCAACCTTCTTTGCTACGCCTGAGGGCACCGTCGGAGGTGGAGCGGGGCCGAACTGATTTTTGAGGGTACTCAATAGATCGGGTCGAGCAGGAGCAGTGGGCTCTTGACTATCATCATCCATACCCGGTGCAGCATTGACTCGAGATGACGAAGCAGATGCGCCGGGCCTCTTTCGTTTAAGCGCCGTCGGAACAAAGGCGGTAGCCTCCTTCTTGAAGTCGCGCAGCTGCGGCTGTGCAAATACAGTGGCGGCCACGAGCTCTGCGGTCTTGTCAGCGCTAGGCTTGTTAGGCAATGACGCGGGTGGGGCGCGAGTCGTGAGAGTAGGATTCGGAGGAAGAGATGGGTGCGGTGGAATGGTAGGTCGACCCTGATGAGCCTGGAAAGTTTGGTGTGGAATAGAAGAGAGTGGATCTTGCATTGAAGATGCAGATTGGGTTCTCCGAGCAAAGAAGCCAGGCGGTGGCGGAGGCATACCGTGATGAGTCTGGTTGCCAAATGGATACCCTGGTGGCGGAGGTGGTGGCGGCACATAGCCGAACGGCGGGGGTGGTGGTTGTATATTGGCCATATTGAAACCTGAGGGCGGCCCAGGTGGGGGTATCGGCAAGCCATGAAGACCAGACGGATGGAAGCCTGGAGGTGGCGGAGGGGGAGGAGGAAAAGCCAATCCAACCATGCCGGTATTGAGAGGTAGAGGCGGACTGGGCGGAAATGGCGGTAATGGTGGGGATGCTAGTGAAAGGTCTTCGAAACTTAGCCATTCTGGCATTGCATAAAAAGTCAAGATCACCTTCATTCGCCTGGCCAGGAGGAAGCCCTTCGGGCATTTCGACGTCATCAACGTCATAATCTTCACCGTCGTTCAATGGTGGCGGCGGCGGCGGACCAGCAGGCATAACAATGTCGTCGTCTGTCCACATTTCAGCGTTGGCGTTTTTGTTGTAGGTCAACGATAGCAAGCAGTACCTTCTTCTCCTGATTCTTCGTCAGTCCAGACCTCTCCTGGCAATGGAGCTGAAGGGAACAAGTCAGGAACGTAAGGTTGATAATAACCATAATTTGATACTGACCTCGTTCGACGTATGGCATTCCTGGCGGGGCCACGCCGAATGGATTCATAACCGCATCGTAGTATATGCTCCGCTCAGGGTGTCGTGGTAGTCCCTTCTTGTCGAATATACGTCGTTTGGACAGAATTATCTCCTCCGGAGGAGCTTCCCCTTCCTTCCTACGTGGTCGATACACCAGTCGTCGATGCTCGGGGTGTTCTTCCACGTATTCAGCTTTCTTTCGGTTTATCTTTTCGAGTTCAGCTTTGAGTTCAGCCAACCGAGCCTGTTCAGTTGGGTCTTTGGCAGCCTCAAGGTTTTGTATTTCATCCTCGAGATCTAGAGAAATAGTTCAGTTTATAGGGGGGTAACGACCAAAGAGAACCGACCCCATGTATCTTGCTTCACCAATGTAAAGTCGCGAGCTTTGGACCTCTCTGCTTTATTCTACTGTTGTTATTCTAGTCATGTTACGACGCGATGATACGATAACGAACCTTTTTTAGTTCCTTTTTACGCTGGGCCTTGCCTAAGCTCACATCAGTCGCATGAAGGTGACCAATAGGTCTACGACTTACGAAAGGAATCCGCGGGATTTAGTGACTTTTTGGCCATGGTCGCGATGAAGAGCTAGCAGACTTGCGCCGGGGCCGGGCACGTGTTTCGGCGTGAATTGAGTCATGACATAAGACTCTGAATAAAGATACGGAGATTTGGGAGTTGCATCCACCGTGGACGTCTGCCTAGCAGGCGCTCCCGATAGCCCTGCCATTTTTCTTATAACCTACCAGATGACCAGCACTCCAGTATCACACCCAACAACCCCGAAGCGTGTTCACAAAATGGCTTCCAGCCAGAGCATGAACCATCTCCTTAACTTCACTCTTCCTCCAAGGCAGGCTCGACCACCCGTCAGTTTACCCAGGAGGAGTAGGAAAACTGGCACACAACAGGGAGTTTGGAACAAGGAACGTATGTACACGGTAGTTCCACTCTCAAGGTGCAGTTCTTCACAGAGTTATTATCTCCTTAGGTTTTGTCAATGCACAGTATCGTTTTGTTATGAACCCGTCAGGCGACTATACTGTTCATTTTGCGGATCCAGATATGTACGTATTTATCAGGGTTTTACATATTGGCCTTTTTCTGATCAACCATTGCAGCTTCTTCCAATGGCCTGACATTCTTCAGGTTATCGTACCCCGTTCTTCGGCGCTGGCGTCTGCTTCAGCCTCAGGGATGCAAGCTGAACACGAGCAAGACAACACAAACTGTCCGATCTGTCTCTCGGCCCCAACAGCACCACGTATGACGAAATGCGGACATGTTAGTCTTATCTTTGATTACTGTTACCTATGCCACATTCAATTAACAATGTGCAGATATTCTGCTTTCCGTGTATTCTCCATTACCTCAGTAATTCGGACAACAAATGGGCTCGATGCCCTATCTGCTTCGATTCCGTCAACGAGAAACAATTGAAGGCTGTCAAGTGGTACGACGGACCATCTCACATAGAACACGGAGCGTCTCAGGCATCGTCGTCGTCTTCATCTCTTGACGACGATACGTTTGAAATTGTACCTCGCACGGGCGCGACAATGCACATGCGCCTGATGCAACGGCCACAGATCACGACTCTTGCTTTACCTCGATCACAAACATGGCCTTCTGAGCTCATTCCTCCGCACCAGGCTCCTTTCCACTTCCTTCCAGATGTTTTTAGCTTCTCTAAGTTCATGCTTGCAACGCCTACATATCTCATTTCTGACCTTTCGAGGGACCTTGATGACTTGGCCACTGAACGACGGATTTTGGCCGGAATGAATGACGATCTGGGCATTTCATTTGTAGACGGCGCAGACCAGAAGATCCGCAATCAAATTTCGAAGGCAACTGCACTCGATACACCTTTGCTCAAAGAGCAGATAGACAAGGCAATTCGTGATCAACAAGAGATTGAAGCCCGTCATGCGTTCCGTGAGCGCAGCCGCAAAGCAGAGGAAGCCGCACGTTCTGAAATCGCTGACACACCATCGGAATTTCTTGCGTCTAAATCATCGGGGCCCGCCAGAATCTCCACCCCTTTGTCGAGCGCTGAGGAGCCCAAAGCCCTTGGCCGAAATGCTCCCAAGCAAAGGCGGAATGTCAATCCTCCACCGCCGTCCACTTCTACGTATTATTACTACCAGGCTGCCTCTGGACTTCCCCTTTTCCTACACCCTCTCGACATCAAGATCCTTCTCTCCCACTTCAAGAGTTACTCATCCTTTCCGGACACCATTACTCTTCGCGTTGAATCGTTAGCGGAAGGGACGGTCAATGACGATCTCCGGAAACGGTGCAAGTATCTGGCACACATTCCCGAAGGTGCCGACGTGGTGTTCATTGAGGCCGACCTGTCGGGTGTTGTCGGCGTTGACGGCTTGAAGAACTTTGAAGGAGCTTTGAAGATGCGAACGTCAAGGAGGAGGGAGAAAGGGCGGAAAGACGATCGTGCCCGCACACGGGCGGAGGAGAGAGAGAAAGAGAGGGAGAAATCCACTATTTCGTCGACCTGGAGTAATGTCGTCCCGTCTTACTCTTACTCTGCTCCCGTGTCCTCTCCTGTCGAGGGGTTCGAGGAGCCACCAGAAGAGGAGGTACCTTCCGCGCCCTCACCACCAATATCCGGTGCTTGGGGTGCTCGGAGTTTCGCCTCTGCCTTACACTCAGCACCGACAGGTGCACATGGTGGGCAAATAAGGTCTCAACGTCGTGAGGTGGACGAGTGGGATGTGGACGAGGCTTGGCATGAGTTGGAAAGGACTGCTGGCGCACGTAAGAAGCGGGGAACACGTCTTGTTGTTCTTGGTAGTGGGGGAGGGGGTGGTCGACGACGTTGACCGGGGCCGTACTTACTCAAGATCAATTTATGTACAACAGCAATATCATGAACCAATTCAATCTCGACCATACAAGCACATAATATATACTAGTCCTATGATATACTGGAGTGTCAAATATTTTGATGTCAAACGCTACAGCCAAGATATCTGTCGTTAAAGATGAATTGTGGTATATCAGCAGTAGGAAATAGCACAGC
The DNA here is from genome assembly GCA_018858115.1 of Tephrocybe rancida. NCBI lineage: Eukaryota > Fungi > Basidiomycota > Agaricomycetes > Agaricales > Lyophyllaceae > Tephrocybe > Tephrocybe rancida. The sequence goes on from JABCKT010000019.1 coordinate 153,682, forward strand.
GAATACATAAAGGGGTCGCAGTACAAGGATGTGAATCCGTCGTCAGAAGAATAACGAGCACAAGGAACGTAAGGAACGGCGAGGATTATGCCACCCGAGAATAAGGATCATGATAGGCTGTCGTAGGCTAGGATTCGATCACGTAGCTGCATCTATCAACTCGTGAGGCGACACAGGCTTTCATATTATCTGCAAATAGTTTGAAGGCGCAACTAGAGAAACGATCAGACATGAGGCATGTTTGTGCACATTAAGGTTACGATAACTCACTTCCAATCTTGCCATCGGCCTTCCTTGCTTGCCACCATTTTCCATTTTTATCCATGATGTCAAGTATCTCTCCCTTGGAAAAGGATATCTCATTGGGGTCATCAGGCGATGCAGTGTCTAGAACGCGGGTTAGAGTCGTCAAAGCCAACAGATAGTTTGCCGGCTTACAAGCATACAAAGCTTTAGCTTTGTAAGAGAATGATGCTTCGGCAGTTGGAGCACCCTCTGGAAGAGGCGATGTTCCTCCGGAACCCCCTGCACCAACGCCAGCCATGAGTGGTGAACTGGGTCCTTGAGTCTCACCCCCTCCTATTGAGGTAGCTCCTCCTTCGGGTGAATTGTGAATGCTGCCCGCACCACCCGTCATACCGCCCATGCTTCGGTTTTGTTCATTGAGGCTTCCACCACCGAAGCTATTCTGACTTCTGATCACTGGGCCAGCGCTTCCATACGCGCCTCCTCCGATACCTCCTCCGATACCCCCGCCCACTTTGCTGTCGTACGGCTCGTGGGATCCAATACCCCCGCTTGATCCATAGTTGCCCACGTATCCGTTATTGTTGGCCATGTGCATTGAGTTCTGAGTACGCGTCCTACGGCGACGCGAAGGGGGAGTGAGGCCGCCTGTTCCCAAGGAATTGAAGATATGTAATGCGAGGGAATCCTCCTCAGAGGTAAAGTAGAGGACCCATAGGATGTCCACAATAGCTAGGATGAGCCAGCCAGCGGCCATGGCATCTAAAGAAGGGACGTGACTGAAAATGCCTTGGTTGACGCCAGAGACAGCAAAAACGATGGCGATGGAGCCAAAGACGGATATCTGGAATCGGTGCATCGAAATTGAGTCGCTTGCCAGAGTGTAGATGACGCCGAAGATGAGGAAGAGCTGTAGAAATATTGCGAACCAAAGAACGCCAACGCTGACGTTACCGACTGCGGACAGTTGACCTTAGCAAGAGCAACAGCGGGAGGAGAGAAACGCGTCGACTCACGGTTCGCCGTGGATACCGCCTGGCCAATAAATGCTACGAACCATCCTATCTGAAATGAGGACGGAGAAATGAGTATTTCGCTAACAAGTGAAAAATTGCGCCAACTCACGATTGCAAGGATTGTGGTGAAGAGAAAGAGATAGTGGGTTAGAATCGGGGTGAAGTCAAGGCCTTCATTGCCACGAGGAGGCATATTGAACGGCTGCAGCGGACAGAGGAAGGATCGTCCGTGGTTATTCGGAAGGTGGTGGTGGTAACAGCCGAGAGGAGAAGTTCGTTTACAGATACTGCGTGCGACTTCAACATCATTCACACCTCCTCTCCTTGTGTTTCACACGTCCGTTGCAGTCCCTCTCCCCTTCATATTTTCACCTGCGTTCGCGTCAGCTACATAGGGGTGCACTTTTTTATTTCAGCTCGTTGACAACAGGGTGTGTACATGACCGGAAATCCGAGTCAAACTTCCTCAGGCCTACTATGTACAGTCAATCACGAACGGCTGTCAAACGGCTGTCAAAAGATGACGAAGGGACGAATTTTGTCGTAAGTATCATCGTCACTCGACGTTAACGGGGCCAATCTAGTACAATCACTGTTCTCTATAGGATAGGAGTCTAATCTACGAAGGCTGTGTGGTCCGTTGGCGTGGACGATAGCAATCATACGACATAGCAACCTCCGAAAAATCAAGCGGAAAAAACTCTCACTCCACCCATCGCATGTTACCACAAATGATTATATTGTGATTAACTTCCGATTCTAAGAGCTCAAAGGAGGTTCAACATTTGCCCGCTTCCACTCCACGACATGAAGGTTGCGCCACTGTCCTCTCGTTTGTACGTGGTTTTCAATGAACCTTGTCCGCACGAAGCCGTTCTTCTCGAACACCCGAAGGCTACCCTCGTTGCCTTGAAATGCCGAAGCAATGATATGGCGTACTCCCATCCTCGGGATCGCCCAGTCCCATAGCAAAGTTTGCACTGCATCTGTCATAATGCCTTGACCATGGTAACTGGGAATGACATAGTCTGTAGGATGAAATCAGCTTC